>JAJEJH010000685.1:118289-217669 GCA_026122585.1 Anacardium occidentale | reverse complement strand
AGTTTTTAGAAAATCATGTCTAAAGGCAAGTTTTATGATTATTGAGCATGTATATGACATTAAAATATGCATATCATGTTATGTACAACATCTTTTGAGAAACAGTACTATATAAAGACAAAAGATACTATAGTAAACAAAAACATTACAGAGATAAAGAATAAAAAAAACACTATAATAGAATGTAACGTGACAAGTCACGAATAAGATAGAGCTTGAAACCTACTTGTGTTAGAGATAAGATACCCTTGTTGAGTGATTTTGTCACTCACCTATTTTCCTGTTTCTCTTTTGCATGTCAGTGATCTTAGGGTTGGGTAGAAGTGAGAAGGCTGTCAGATTTTGAGGATATGATTTAACAGCAGATAACATGTTTTGGCTCGCATACTTTGTATAGTTTTTGATTCATGCATATATGTGTGCATAATACTATTATCATATACTGTATGGATACTATATTTGTTAATGAAAAAGCCAAGGAGTTTCCAAGAAAGATCATTGTTTTCTTATCATTATTGATTGTATTTCTTATTTATGGTTTCCGCATTGAAAAATTTAAATTCAGTAGTAGATTTTACTGTAGAGATTGCCTTTACAGGTATATTATTAGCATAATAATATGATAATTAGTAATAAATAGTGACCTGTGGTGAGGGTCACTACAGTTTTAACTCCATATATCAAACGTATTTAGTATATACATGTTTCCAAGCAAACAACTTCATCCAATCACTGTTATTTCTTCATCTTAGTACTTATTCATGTTATTACAAGTATCAAACATAAACCAACTACCCCATAACTCAATGTAATAGAGAATCCATGTTATAAAACAAAGGAATAAAAGGAAAGAAACACTTATCTTTAGCTATGGATGTGATATCTCTCTTTAGCTAAATCTTAAGCTCTAGTTGGAATTGCTATTGTTGGTTGCTTTCTCACACTTATTGGATTAGGGTTCGCTGAGGAATTAAAAAAATTAGGTAAAAACTGTAGCATCCCAGGTTAAAAAGCCCTTAGGAGTAGAGTTTTGGGGTTAGAAATAGAATTCAAGAATAGATTGGGAGTCTAGAAGAGTTCAGGGGTGAGTTAGTAAGTTTTTCAGAGCTATGTGGCCTTCGTATGATTCCTTTAGGGAGGTTTCAATCATGCGAAGCGCGGGAAGTGGATTATATCCATTTTCCCTCGGTGTACTCCCGTGCACTTTTCCCTCCACGCCCGTACAGGTGGGTAGAAAAGGAGAGAGACGAGAGATTAATGCATTTTCACCCATTTTCAGCTAAATCTCTTCTTTGTTTCAGTAGCTCCCAGCCCTAGGCGCGAGATCCAGCTTCCGGTAGCTCCCAATCCAGCTAGAGAAACCAGAGAATAGCTTGAGTTTGAGAATCTCCAGCAGCCATGTCAAGAGGTAAGTTTTCTCTTACTTCTTCCAGCGTTCCCAGCTTGCATTTTGATGTGTGATGATGTTGGTAGTGTGTGTTTCCATTTCCAGCATGTTGTGTATGTTTGTATGATGCCATGATGATGATATGTGGCCTTGTATGTTGATTTTCCACCCAGAATGCATGCTTGCTTGATTGTGAGTGTGTTAGTGAGATAAATGTTAGATTTCCATGGTGGATTGTGCTGGGAATGATGAATGGTGAAATTGGTGCGTGAAATATATGTATTGAAGTGCCTTGAATGCATGTTTGAGTTTAATTTTAGCTTGGATGAGAAATGGTGTGGTTTCCTGTAGTTTCAGGCAAGCCATGTCCGTGCAGGACAAGACGCATGGCCGTGTACCCGCAAGAGCATGCCCGTGTGCCCTTTTTTCTGTAAGGACACGGCCGTGTGCACGAAGAGCACACGACCTGGGAGCAGAGGACACGACCGTGTGTCTTGAGGGACACAGTCGTATGTCCTTCTTTTGCGTGAAATGGCCAAGAATTTCCAGAACCTTGCACACCTGACAGCAAGGCCTGTGCACGGTTCCGTGTGTCTGGGCACACGCCTGTGTGCCTTTGCCCAGCACGTCCGTGTGTGCTCTTGCACGCCCGTGCGTCTTCTTTGCATGCCCGTGTGCTCAGCAGATTTTCCCAGAAAAGGCAGAAATGATTTATTAAAGGTTTGGTAACGCATCTAAAGGCTAATAATCACCAGATAAGCCAGAATTCAGATAAGAAATGATGCACATGCAAATCATAGCACAACATGTAGCCTGAAAGAGGATCTAGGGATCTGAATTCAGTAATTTTCAGCATTCAAAACCCAATGTATGGGTTATAGTTGAGTGAACTCGAGGGGGCATCTGTAGGACCCAGCTTTCTGACACCAGTCAGACTACTCAGTACAATATTCAGCTTTCTAACCAATAGCTAGAATGTCCAGCCCACTTAACTAAGATGTCGAATCCCTGTGTTCATCAGTCTGATCAGCACAGCAGGTACCTCCGAATACATATAGATTATTCAGATGCATACATCATCAGCTATTTCAGATATCATACCATGTCATGCATTACATGAAATGGTTAATAATGAGAAACAGATAATCAATTACTCAGTTTCAGCATCAGCAAGCGATTAGATGCATGAATAGGGCCGAGGCCAGGTATGTATGCAGTGTTTGTTGCTTGCTTGGGTCGAGGGAAGTAAGGAATGCTTACTGGGTGATCTTTATCACTCATCCCTTTCCTTCTTCCTTCCTTTTCAGGTTTTGTTGTTGCTGGTGAGGAGCGGGCGGACTGAGGCTTGCGAGAGAGGACCTCACACATACTTTCCAGATGTATTTTATTTTCAGTTTGGACCTGATGGGTCTTGTAAATGTCTTTTCATGTATCCAGATGTACAAAACCATGTACAGAACAGTTGTATAGTTATGAGAATGCCAGTTTGGGCCCATTGTATATAAGTATTTCAGTTTCAGTTTCAGCTTCCGTATGCAATGTAATTTAGCAGCAGGTTTTATTTTCGTAGGATTCCCGTCGTGGGTACCCGATTTCCAGTTTAATAAATAAAAGAACAGTAACTATCTGGCAGTAGGGGTACTCGTGACGGCGGGTCCTACAAAAACTGATCTAAAAATGAAGGAAAAATCTATTTCATATATGGTGGTGAGCACAACAAAAATGCATGGTCATGCGTTATAGAAATGCACGATCGTGCTCCTATAGAAATCTTAAATTTTTAGCTCTTTTTGTACTGCACATGAAAAAGTCTCCCAAAATGACCTATGCACATACCACATATAGTTTTTAAATAATTATTTTACCCTTAAACCTTTTTAACTTTATTTTCTATTATAAAATCTCACTTTTAACCTTAATTTCTAACCTAAAAAGACTATTCTAACCTTGAGATATTATATATATTTAATGTATTTATTGTATCTTGTAATTATACTTAGATTATTAATATTATGAGGTGTTTTAGTTATATGTTGTTTTATACATATAATGTATATGGCGGAATCAAAATGAGAGAATTAGATAATTGGTTGTGTTTTCCCTATAAACTTATTGGTAGTCATACTATAATCGTTCGTAATCTTAACATTGTTATGAACTAGGACATGAGCAATAATGACCAAATTATAATAGTGTATTTGTAAGCATATCCAAATTTAGATTGAATTTGGTCTACTTCAAATGTAATTCAATAAATATTCTCACTTGGCAACCTTGAATAGGTATACACTAGGTCGAAAACTAAAAATTAACTTCTAACGTGATATGTTTGAATCTAAAAAATCAACCACGACTTCATCCAAACACATATATACACTCCCTAATAAGATTTATAAATCTTTTATATTCGAAGCTTAATCAACTCCAATTGTGTGTGACTCATAAGCTCTTTACTGATCTGACAGTATCTAGATTTGATTGGATTCTCAAATACAAACCTTGAGCAAACTCTAGCAAGCCATTATGGTCACCTATCCAGTAAATTGTTAACAAACAAATCTAAGCTTGCTTACTCTTACAACTAACATATAATACCAATCATTACATCATACTACATCTCTTAAGGCTAAGGTAAAAATGTAGTGTCCATCTTAGAAATCCCTTATAACCATAGTTTGACATCAATTTTAACCAACTTGGATTCGATAACAACCTTATCCAAGAGTGTAGGACCCGCCGTCACACATACCCCTATTGCTGAATAATATTTTTTCTTTTTTATTAATACACTGGAAATTGAGTACACGCGACGAGAATCCTATGAAAAGAAATCTGCTGCTACTATTTACATATGCACTGCGGAAGCTAAACTGAAACTGAAATTTACAATGAGCCCAAAATGCTCTTTTCATATATACATATTGTTTCTGTATAATGTTCTTACATCTGAGTAAATACAAAATTTATAATTTTAGACCCAACAGGCCAAAACTATACACTGAAAGACTGTGTGGAGTCCTCTCCGTCAGCCACAGTCCACTCACTCCTCGCCAACAGTACAAACACCTGAAAAGGAAGGAAGAAGGAAAGGAATGAGTGATAAAGATCACTCAGTAAGTGATCCTTACTTCCTTCCTTCAACCTAAGCAAACAAACCCGATCACACATACCTGGCCTTGGCCCTAACATTCATCTATTTGCTTGCTGGAACTGGACACATTGCTTATTTTGTTATCTGATTGCATTGTTCATTCATGTCATAATTTATATGTTATGTCATGCTAACTGGAAACTAAAAATACATACATCTGAATCTATATGTATTCAAAGATACCTGCTATGCTGATCAGGCTAATGAACACAAGGATTTGACATCTTGGCCATGTGGGCTGAACAGTCTAGCTAAGGGCTAAAAAGTTGAATATGAAATGTTGGACGATCTGACTGGTGTCAAAAGGTTGAAATCCCACAGATGCCCCCTTGAGTTCACCCAAAACTCTAACCCAGATGTCAGGTTCTGAATGCTGAATGCTACTAAATTCAGATCCTTTGATCCTCTATCGTGCTACATGTTATGCTATGTAATGCATATGCAATATTAATTATCTGAGTTAATTCTTATTTAAGGCTTGTTAGCCTTTGAATTGGTTTCCCATGCTTAATTAACCATTTTCTGTAAATTCTGGAAAAATATACTGGCGCATGGGTGTGTGAGCAAAGCACACGAGCGTGCAAGAGACACACACGAGCGTGCATGGCAAAGGCACACAGGCGTGTACCCAGATGCACGGGGTCGTGCACCTGGCCGTACAGCCGATCATACTCGCTTCTGAAAATTTTACGTAAAACTCTGAAATAACTGGCACATGGTCGTGTCCCTCAGGACACACGGGTGTGTCTTTTGCAAACAGGTCGTGCAAACTTCGTGCACACGAGCGTGTTCTTGTAAAAACAAAGGCATACGAGCGTGCTCAAACAGGCACACGGGTATGTGTCTTATTCTGCATCAACAACACCTACTTGGAAATGCAGGAAACCAAGGCAAACCACATCCAAACTAAAATTAACTGATAGAAAACATTTTCAGCACTTCAACATGCATATATCAAGCATCAATTTCATCATTCATCAATCATGTAGGCACTCCAGCTGGGTATTACTATTTACTACACTTATGTAATTAAATGTAATATAATAATAATAATTAAGGAGGAAAATATGGTCAATAATACCCAACCAGAATACCTAAGCTGAACTGAACTGTCGCAACGGAAAACAAGTGGTGCAAATGTATACATAAACATATACATGCCCAAAAACTGTATTATATTAAAATATTTACTGAATATGTGTGTCATAAAACATGTACATACAATCACGTGCATACAAAACTAAGTAAACACATAAATCGAGGCATACTACAATACTGAAGCAAATTGGGTCCCAGACGGTAGCCAACTCCTCCTCTCAGCCCCCAAAATACTGACCTGTAAGAGAAATGAAAGTAGAGAGTGAGTGATATATTCACCCAGTAAGTGCTTCCTATCTCTGACCCTAAACCAATCCTTCTTGGAGGATCGCCATATCATTTCAAACAGTAACAAAGCTTATACACGGAAGAAACCAACTGGTTCTCACGTGTCATCATTCTTCTATTAAACTGTTCATATTGATCTGATAGAGTCTTCTTCTTTAGTTAAATTTCTGATTGGATACTACCTCATACTAGGTCGTAAATACGTATATGCATATACGTAAACAACCTAGAATGAAGAGAAATCTGAACGGTCTAACTTGACTCACTAACCTTTCTTTGACTGTTTTGATATTCTACTGTTCATTTCTTTTACACGATGTTTCATATTCTATTCATTTACTATATTTTACTGTCTTATCATTCTCTGAATGATATGCAACTGTATATGTCATGTAAGAATGACATCCTATAAAACATGTTGAAATCATAACTAGGCCTAGGCCTGTATACTGAAAATAGTTTTCTGAAAATATTTACTGAAAACTACTATTGGATCCTGAGATCCTATATGTGAAAATCTCATATGAAAGCTTTATTTGAAAGCTATGTTGAAAACTGTATACCCTGGGGTACCTGCTATGCTGCGCAGACTGATGAATACAAGGATTCGGTACCTTGGCCATGTGAGTTTCCTATGCAAACACGCGCCATAAACTGTATGGGTCACGTGATGCCTCTGAATCTCATACTGATCTGAGCACCTCGCACTATACTGCATCTGATCTTTGGATTAGGAAACCTATAATCTACTAACTGAGCACCCCGGTATAAGCCAATACATAGGGCTAGTAATGAGTATATAGCTCCTGATGCAACGGGTGTGCTGAAACTCACAAGTGCCCCCTCGTATTCACCCCTGAAATCTATGTTTTTTAACTGAAAATATGAATTCGGATCCTTGGATCCCTTTCTGAAAACTCTATATGGCATGTCATGCTATGTTGTGTATATGATGCATTATGTAAGCTTAACTAAGCTTATTTTACTGTTTCATATTCATTTGATGGCTTTTACTGTGCACATTTCTCATTTTCATGCTTAATTTCTCTTTTTTGCCTGACGCACGGGCGTGCGTGTCATGCGCACGGGCGTGCGTGTCATGTGCACGGGTGTGCATGAGCTTGCACGGGACCATGAGCAAGTCATGCATGGGGTCGTGCGCGGTTCTGTGATTTTTCTACATATTTCTCATTTTCTCTTGGTGCATGGGCGTGCATTAACAACGCACAGTCGTGACTCTGTAATTTAGGTCATGCACGACTATGTGAACACGGCCGTGACCATGCAGAAAAGGCAGTATGCACGGGCGTGCACTACGTGTGCATGGGCATGCATCCTGCACTTCACTTAGATGCCCTCTTGGAATCAACTTGATTCCCAGCCAAATCTCATACCAAATACAAAATAAACATTTCCCACATGCAAAACACTTCATATAAGCACATTTTTCCTTTCAATAACTTCAAATCGCATGCTTAACGTCTAACCCATCACAAAAGCATGTAAATCATACATATTCTCACACATAACATAGATATATGCATCAAATCATCATCATCATCATTCTCATGGCATCAAGCACACAAGAAACATCATAAACATGCTGGAATCGAACACATCTCAACCAAAACATGCATCAAACATAACAAAGCACAAGGGAAAGAGGTAAGAACCGCCTACCTCGAGACATGCTTTCTCTCACTAAGAAAAATGCAAGCTTAAGCTGGATTGGATGGTCTTGGATGGTCTTGGATGTTGCTCTTCCCTCCTAGGGTTGATCTCCTTTGAAAATGAAATGGAAATTTTGGGTGAAAATGATTTTGGAAACGGATAAATTTGACTTAAAACCAAGGCGGTTGAAACTTATCGCATGCACGGGCGTGCACGTCTCATACATTGTTGTGCATGACAGGAAAATTACAAAAATACTATTTTCCTGTGCTCGCATGCAAATCTACTCAAACGGATCCATGCACAAGCCACCTAACTCTAGAAAAACATCTATTTCACCCTAAAACTTTCTCACAACCCTAGAATTCACATAAATCTCAATCTAACCCCAAATTAGAAGCCTAAAAGACAAATCTAACCATGGGATGTTACAAATCACAACTCATTCCACCATGGAAATATCTCATTTCTCTCACATAAACACACACAAGCAAAGCAAGCATGGTCCAAGGGTGGAAATCATCATCTCATGCATCATTTCATCACATATCAACATACAAACATCTCATAACATGTTGGAAATATAAACAAACGTTTCCAAGCATCATCAATCATCAAATACAAGCTGGAAAACACAAGGAAGAAGTTAGGAAACACTTACCTCTTGCCATGGCTGCTGAAAATCTTAATCAAGCTACTCTCTTCCTTCTCTAGCTGGATTGGGAGCTGTTAGTGGTTGGAAATCTAGTTTAGGGCTGGGAACCACTGAAAACAAGAGAAGAAATCTAGCTAAAATAGGATAAAAGCTGGGTGAGAAACATTAAATCTCTCGTCTCTCTCTCATCTAAATCACTTGCATGGGCGTGCAGGGCACAGTGCACGGGAGTGCACAAGGAAAAATGAATAAAATTTATTTCTCGCGCTTCGCATGATAGAAACCTCCCAAAGGAATCATGTGAACGTCACACAGGTTCTGGAAACTTACTATCTCACCCCTAAACTCTTCTAAACTCCCAATCTATTTCTAAATATCACATCTAATCCCAAAACTCTACCCCTAAGGGCTTTTCTAATCCTAGGATGCTACAAAGAGTGGCCATTGATTTATGTTATATTAGATACTTGTCAGTGAACACATAGAGATACCTTCTTTTATAGTTAGGAGTGATGAACCCTTTATTGGCACATTCTAGCCTTCATACAAATTTTGATACAACCAATTACCACTTTTATTATAATCCCAATTATGGTAGCACTTTAGATGATGTTAAGTTATACTAGTTCGTATATAAGATGATCTAGTGTCCTCAAATCAAAGAACCAAATATACTTGTCAAATTAAGAGTATATGATCTATAGACATAAGACTTGTTCTCTATACGAAATCCTCTTATCGGATTTGTTCAATAAACATTTCTAGTAAACAATATACACCCATGTGTTATACTAATACAAGTTATAGCTTTGACAAGTGCAAACTAGTTTTACCTTTTGGTGAGATCGGTCAACATGATGATAGTCTATTCACTATTATCAGCTCTCATATTTGTTGAAAAACTAATGCTAATGTTCTTTAAGTAAAGGTTATATCCGAGTTAAATGTAATGGTCAAAGTGAATAATTACTAGTTCCATTAGACTCTTTAAAATGAGGTTAATTGTGTCAATTTACCTCTACAAAATTATCATATAGAATTTTAATTCAATGTCATGTTTCATCATAGTTAAGGTCAACTGCAAGTTTTTTATTTTAAGTTAATAATATACATTATATGTATCATTCTTGTGTTAGACTTCAAATTATTTTAATCAAATCATATATAAGTAATAAGATACTATATTACATATTTAATCCAAATATAGAATTAAAATAAAATAATAGAAAATTTTAATTGTGTTATTCTTTTTGAATTCTTAGAATCTTTGAAATTGAATAAAATAATTTAGTCTTTTACTTCTGAAATCTCTTTTATGAGGACTTTCAATGAAAAAAAGTTCTATGTTTTAGGGTTTTGAAGTGGGGACCTAACTAAATTATAATAGATTATTAGACTCTCATAAAAGCTCAATAACTCAAAATTCACATTAAACTGTTTATCTAAATCATAAATTATATAATATAAACAATTTTTAATATTATTTGTCACTTTCAAACTCATTTATATTTTGTTATTGTACTATTCTAATTAATTAATTTTATTAACTAAAATATTAAATAATGTTAACTTACATTGAAAATTTTTTATCATCCCATTATAATAATATTATGATAAACACTTTCGTCTACATTTGCTTTATTGAAAAATAAAAAAAATTAAGATTGATTTAATGAAGTCAAGATTTAACTAATTCTTCTCAAATTCAAGTATTTCTCCACAAGAAAAAAAAAAGAAAAAAACATATGTGATGAGTTTGGAGAATACGTCAAATGGTCAAAATTCTTTTATTTTTTAAGTATTCAAAAGTGTTGATGGCCATTGAATTTATGGTATTTGACAAAAAAGATAAAAGAGGAAAAAACGGTAGAATACCTTTTCTAAAGTGTTTAATAAATAGTATTTCTAAAAAAATATTTTCCGAGTGGGAAAAAAGCCTAAAATATTTTTATTTATAAATTTTTGTTTCAAAATTGTTTTCCTTTTCAAATATTACCCCGTAATATTATAACTAATCATCATCTCGTTTTCATTAGGATTCATGGTTTTGTAGATGTTTATTATTAAATACATATCTAGATTTATTATACACCTCTTAGTATTAAAAAATTTGGGTAATAGTATCAAAACAAAACCCCTTCTTGATAGAGGTATCTAATAATTTATGACACTCATGGATGCGTTGAATATTAGTCTATCTTATAGATATCACATAAACAAAATTTTATTGATAATTCTATATAAAATAATTAATAAATAATATTATATACATTCATAATAAACATTAATTTAAATATAATGATGATTTATCATTATGATTAAATATTATATAAATTTCATAATAATTAACATAAAATATTTATATATTACATAAAATATTATTTAAAAAAATATTATTTATTTAAAATAAAATTAAAAATTGAGATTTTTGTTTGACAAATTCAAGGCTTGATAAAAGGTAAAATATGTTACATTGAAACAAATAATAAGATGTACCAACTCATTGATTTATTTTAGGTTGAAAAAAGAGGTGAGATTCTAGAATATATTGATTAAATAGTCAAAATAAATAAAGAAAATTAGGATCAGATTTAGTATAAATTGATTTGATTTATTGTTTTAATAATATTACCCATCCTTCTAGTAAAGAAAAAGGGATATTTATCATAACTCTATTTTTGATCATCAAAATGATCTTTGTTTTTACCATTTAAATCTACCGTATCATTTATTTGTTTTTTTTTTTTTTTTATGTTTTATTTGCTTGAAAGCCAACCCTATTATATTTATTCATGTCTATATTTTAATGGGCAATATAATAAAATTCCAATACGTAATGGATTAGAAATGGGCTTCCATTAACTTGTCATCATTAGAAACATTGAATATAAAAAAATAAAATAAAAAAGAAACCCACGTTGAGAAACTGTTAAATTATTAGCTCATTGTGTTGCCCAATGGATAGAATGCTATTCATTGATGTTAACATTTTGAGTTATAGAACTTTCACAATTCTACCATCTAACCCTAAATTCAAGCATAATTGGAAATTTGAAAGCAATTGGGTGGACAGTAGCTACTTTGTAATCTCCTATTTGATATTATGTAACGTCAAATTACAGAGTCACATAGCCATGGACCCGTTAAAATTTTTGCTTGAACACCATTGCTCATTACACGGTAAAGAAAAGGAAACTACCAAGGAAGAATACCACTTTACATTATTCATTTTTACACATTTTTCTGTGTAAAAATGTCTTGAAAACAGATTGAATGCCCATTGACTCATACTCATTTACGTACGTTTCTTTGGAGGAATGTTTAGTTATAGGTACTAATAGATTATTGTGGTAATTTATATTTTATTATTTACTTTATTTAGTTTGGTTTATTAAATGATGAAAAATTACCTTAATCTTTTATGATAATATTAAATGATAATAGATAATTTATATTTTTAACCAAACGCACTTTACAGTCAGTCAAAAAGATATTTCAGCCATTTAATTGATTGGACTACACACTAATTCTAAAAGGTGGATATTTCTTAGCCGATGTCCGAGGGTCATAATCTAGTTAAGAGAGTGCTCACCAGTTCTAGCACATGGGAAATTCGAAGGATAACAAATTTTACAAAAAAATTTTTCTTTCTGGGTTTTGCTCTATTTCTACTCTAATCAATTCCAACTAAGTATCAACATCAATCTGTTTTGTTAGGTAGAAAATTAACACTACATCTGTCATGAAAAACTCATACACAGCTTCTAAAGTAAAAATTACTCGTTGGGCCAATGTTCTGTGCAAAGCAAGTTTCTCAGATTTCAGAATTCATGCATGCTAGCAATTTTTCGCATACCTGTCTTAAATGGTTGAGGGAAGGATCAGCCGCAGATAAACTTGAAAGCTCAGATCTTGCATCAACCAGTGCCTCCGATAAACTCTCCAACATCTCGTCATCACTGGCCATGAGGCTTGTCATTAGCTTCGCACTCGCCATCCTTTCCTGACAAACAGAAAAAAAAAAAAGGCAACAATCTTAGGTTTTCACACGAAGCATGTCCAAGGTATGAACTTCTAAAGTAGATGCCTCATAATGATACCCTAAAGAAGATACGTCTGAGAAAAAGATGATAATACAATGCTGAGAAAGATAAAACAACAGAGAATTTTTCTTCCCTGAAATTTTGTATGAAAAGAAAACAAACTCCAGAATTCTAATTTTTAAGTTAGGACATTAGGTTTTGAGGTGAAGGCAAATGCACCAAGTATGAATTCAACTTATGTAAAAGTGATTTAAAGCAAATAATGAACACAATCCTCATTTAGATACTCGCTCTTGGGATAATCTACATTGGAGAAGAATAGCCTACAATTATAAAGACTAAGGTTAGCTGTGTACACTATTTTATTTGCACACCCACGACCTTTAGAAAATTTGTATAACTACAATTAATAGACAAATCAATGGCAAAGTCGCTTGATCAAACCATTTTAAATTCTTCACATCAGACATGCATTAGCCAATGTTGGCTTTCAGTTTGGCATCAGTTAGGCAAATTTTAGACACAGAAACTTGGGCTCTTTCTAGCAAAGTCAAAGATGTCTCTAAGTTTTGTATGAGAAAAGACTGAGTACAGTGTAACATAGAATGGAGAAAATTATTTCCTATCTGCTGAATTGTGCTTTTAATCTCAATCATTTGGTGAGAAAAAGGTCATTTCCAGATAGAGGAAATATGCAGAATGGTTAAATACCTGCTCTGACCCTTTTCCAATAAATTTAAGGGAGAGTTTGAGTAGATCAGATGAATAAGGAATAACTATAGACTTCAGATGGTAAACAGCTGAGAAGAGAAACTGGATGCAAGCAGCTCTAATCTCTGGGTTCATGATTCCCTGCGTTTGATTCCACTTATCAGAAGAAAGCATCATAGAATGTGATTTGATATAATCCCAATCTTAATATTTGAAACTCAGAGCAGTAAGAATCTAATTTACAGACTTTAATAAAACATAATTCAATAACGATCTTAAAAAACAAAATACCTCAACAGAATGAATGAGAAGTGGGAGAGATCTTTCAGCAAAGGGTTTCTTGCCAGAATCTGTGATTTTCTGGCAAGCACTAATCAGAACATTAACCATACACAGTCGGAATGAGAGTGATGCTGGCACCTCCAGCGCACAATTTTCACATCCCAACTTGGAGCTAGAAACAACTTCATTCTTATCATGTATTATATGATGGATCACATATGTAAGGACACAGTTTCTTGTGACAGTATCCCCTGAAAATTTCAAAGACCAAGGTCATGTCTGCCCAGCCAACAAAACAAATGTTCATAGAATCATATTGTGGATAAGATACCAACCAAGATTACCA
This sequence comes from Anacardium occidentale, assembly GCA_026122585.1. Classification (NCBI taxonomy): domain Eukaryota; kingdom Viridiplantae; phylum Streptophyta; class Magnoliopsida; order Sapindales; family Anacardiaceae; genus Anacardium; species Anacardium occidentale. The sequence continues at coordinate 204,037 of JAJEJH010000685.1, read as the reverse complement.
CTCTTTCGTTTGGGAGATTGTAGATCAGCACATATCATCAGTGCCAAGCAATCAATACACCCGTGTTGCGCTTTATATACTGAGAGGGGAAACAAGTCTTAAGCAACAAACTTGAAAAATAAGATGAGTTTAAAGTAGCAATTCAAGACAAGTCAATTAGTTGCCACCTTCATCCCCAGCTGAAGAAGGCCATAACATAATTGCTTCTAATGTTTTCCTAATTGCAAGCATCGCAGGATGCAAAATTGAATCCTTTCCTCTAATCTGAAAAGCAAATCAAATGAGCCTTTATTTTAGTAGGCGCATACACAGAAGAGATGATGCTTAGAGTTATCCCGATATGAAAGCTAAAAGCTCAGCAGTGTAGCTAGAAAGATGATATATACTGACAGCAAAAGAAGATTACCGCTAAGGAAGTACAGACTGAAAATAAACAAGCCTTGATCTTTAGTATATCCTGAGAACCAGAAGCTCGTTCTAATTGTGTGCGAGCAATTGGAAGGAGCACCTACAGAGTTCAAAGGTGGGGAGGGTTATTATAGCTTCTTAGAAAAAGAAAGGAACATAATATATTTAACCCAGGTGGAAAAATGATGAGTCAGAACCAGACATCAACATGTAAAGGAGAAAATACTACATTTTCACCTCACCTCAGACATCTTACACATCAAGAAATAAGCATATTGAAGATTTGTCCACAACATGATAGTCCCAGTAAAAGAGTTGTTTGAGAGTTTGAGCCATATGATAGTGGAAGACTCAAAAGACATTTGAACAGATAGGTAAGCAAGGGTAAATATTCTAGCATAGCAACCAGGTTTATAAGAAGCATTAATGCCAAGTGTTGCATTTGCTTTAAAGGAAATGTTCACAAGTTGGTTTCTTGGGAAGTAAGAGTTTTGAAAGAGAGTGCAGACCCATTGACTAACTCACTTGCATCACCAGTAATTGAAAGGTAAAGTAAAAATGAAAGTGTAAGATCTCAATTGTACTAAAAAAATCCCACAAATAAAGACACTAAACAAACAAGTTAAGGGAAGCCACACTAGATACTTGAGGATGAATGCGGCCACAGAGTTCAGCAGCAAGTTTCCGTACATCTACAAATTCAAACTTGGAGAATGCCCTGAAATTATAGCATAGGAAAATGTCAAATAATCAATCAGGTAAATGAATCTTGGATAAAACTTATGCTTGTGGATCAACCTGTTTAGAAGGTAAGCAGCAACACACTGGTGATCAATAATTTCGATTTCTTCTGACAAAAAAGAAAGCAAACATAAGTCATTCTCACCAAAATTCAAAGAAGTGGGCTAATAATGCAATTCTAATAGTGGAACCCACTAAAATCATCTAAAGGTCTGCAAGCATGATGACTCAGGTTCTATAAATCACAACATAAAATACTCCATATCAGTACAAGGGAGCACTATATCTTATTGGATTAAATGTAATGTTAAGCCTCTACCTATTAGCTTAAGTTTTCAGGTGGAAACAAAGCCAAAAGTCACAATTTCAAGTCTTCAAATTCCAACTGATATAAAAAAAAAAAAAAAAAAAAAAAAGAGTGAGAATCCAAGTTTCATGTGAGGCCTATTGGACAAAAAATGATGTTGAGCCCCTATCGACTAGCTTAAACTTTTAGGTGGTATAACAACTTAACAAGTCTTAGTACAAAAATAAATAGGGAAAATATTCTGAGCTTGAATTAGTAATTTATTTCATATCCACTCGTCAAAAACAAACAAAAATTAAAGGTTGAAGATTTTCTTCGCAGATGCTATTAAGAAGTGTACAAGAACGTTTTGAAAAACAGATCTCTAATACATGAAGCAGCATAGAATATAATACAAAATATTTACTATTATGATCACTACTGAAAATTGTAGAATGCTACAAGTAAAATCTGGTAGGACTGAAGCTAAGACAATTAGACCAGGAAACTTACTTTTTCAATCAGTTTTTTCAGTAACAATGTCTACATACAAGCTCACGAGAGATCATTCATCAATTTGTTAAAATATTTCGAGAACAAGGGAATTTTAATTCAAATAACTTCTCAATTACTCCAATCAAATCCGTTTTTGCAATTTGATACCAGACTACCGTAATTTTTACCTCATCTAAGTGCAAAATTCAGGACAAGTATTCTTAATGTAATCCAGACCAAATTTCAGCACAAAGAAAAACAATTTCGACTCCATAATCACCCAAATGAATCAGATTAAATCTACATAGGAAGGGGAAAACTTCAACCAGTCTAAATGATTCATGTATCAGACTGGAACACAATATAACATAAGCAGAAATGCTATCAATGCATTGATCTTTACAATATTAGGAAAAAGTAAGATTTTGACCACTACTACAAAATTTAACCTTTCAGAGAGATTAATAATTGCATATATAATTAAAAGAATTAATTTGAAACTATCAGAAACTATATTTTCAAATAAACAAAGAACCTAACCCAATAGATTTTGCACTTATTGCCGGTCCTTAACTATTATACATAGTCTACAAAGTGGAGAAATGGATTTGCTAGGAGAAGGGAAAAGCAAAATAAGCTTATAATTGTTTAAAAAATATTCATACCATTCATAGTTTCTTTATTGAGACACTGGCCATACATGATATGTGAATTGATGTCATCAAAAACTCCAAGTGGAAGCAGCTTAATAATAAGTAATGGGCAAAGGCGCTCAAAGAGAGATTGCTGCATTTCCATAGATTCTTCACTTGTAAAGTTTCCACAATCCCATTTGGAGATGCTTTCATCAATCCTTATAAAAGCAAAACAATAAGGGTGTATTACAATTTGCAAATAAAGAAATTACCATATATATCCTCACATTACACTCATCTACAATGTAGAAAAACAGACATGGCAAGTAAAGATAAACATCACACAGATGTCCACAGATTGTAATCTAAAAGTAAAAACTTGAAATGTTTCCATTTTCAAGTATCTATCCTGAGTCTCTCATATTGATAAATAACGATGTACAGAAATCCCAAGTCTTTATCCAGTATTTGTATAGTTGAAAAGCAACTGTTAATGACATTCAGCATCCAGAAAAAGATATAATTAGCTAACAATTAATTAATCAAACTAGAAAATTTGAATGAATTTAGATTAATTATGCAAAATGAAAACAAGAGGCACGCTTCATAATGAATTATAAATGAAACTGAACTAATATTTTATACTCACTTTTTCTGTCCTCTCATCTGTGACAAGACACAAGAGAGGACTAAATCAGCTGCTTCAGCTAAATGTTCACTTATATAACTCAAAAACCTGACAATAATTGCATTTGATGGTTCTGCATACATCTTGTCAATCAATGGCACGATCAAGGAGTTCCAGTCTTGAACCTACAATATTTCATACAACCATCGAGCTAAAAAATATGTATACAAACGGGAGACTTCATTGTTTATTCAGATGGCTGAAAACATTGTGGTCCTTTTATATTGTTCTTGAGATGTGACAAAACTGTGTGATGCTGACACTCTTCTATTTCTAAGCTTGTCATAGGATAACAGACAAAAAAATTTAAGAGAACTTGTATGTGTAAGAAACAAGGCTTTGAGTCAATAATTGGTAGTGTTTCCAAGGTGTTGAGAATCAATAACCTAAAAATTTCAAAAATACTGTTGACTCTTAAATTCTGTGCTTTTAATAATATTTTGATTGTATATCAGACTGAGCTATGTGCAATAAGACCCATAGAATAGAGCTATAAAAGGATGATTGGAACAAGTCAGAATCATGTCAAAGTCAAAAGCGAGAGTGAAATCTGAGCGTCAGGGCTAATTATATTGAGGTCAAATTATTATTGTTACTTAGATAATGGAATCATTGTATAATATTATTATAAACATTAATATCTAGGCCACATCCTTCACTCTGATTAATAAATAAGGGAACTCCTTCCCTTTGTTCTACAGGTTAATGTATATACAAGACTTCTGATTTTAAATTTCTCACTACCAGCCGCCCAGTTCCAGTAAGCTACTCAACTAGGACACATACAACCCACCTAAATTAATTTTTTCCAGCCTAGTCCAGCCAACACTCCCCTTCAAGATGAAGCATATATGTTTATGATAGTTGTGAGAGAAAAGATCAGAATGAATAGAGTTTTACAGAGAGATGGAGGGAACTTTCTATCTCCTTCTAACTTTTTAATTACTAAGTTTCATAGTTACAGGTGGAGTTTTATATACAATGAGTGTAATCCAAACTGAAATTTCAGCTAAGCAGCCACCTAAATTAATTGCAGCCATATAAGCTACAGAAGATTACTCTCCTAGGACACAAACTAGAACACCTACAATTACTTTTCACAGCCTACAACAACCAACACTTTCTCGTGACCATCTTGCAAACATAATCATGAAAAACTTTAGCACTAAGGCCCTTGGTAAGAACATCAGTTAGTCGTTCCTTATAATTCACAATTGAAATGCAAAATTGTCCACTAGAGAGCTTCTCATTGATAAAGTGTCTGTCAATCTCGATGTATTTAGTCTTGTCATGTTGAATTGGATTATTCGCTATACTAGTTGCTGCCTTTTATCACAACAGAATTTACGCCCAATTCTTCCATTATTTTTTCAGCCTTAAAAATTCACAAACACCCAATGCTATAGCCTTATACTCAACCTCAACACTAGATCATGCATCTATAGATTGTTTTTTACATCTCCATGTAACGAGATTACCTTCGATTATAGTGCAATACCCAAAAGTCAACCTTCTATCATCAGCTGATCGACTTCCCATTCTTTGTAAAAAACAACCCCTTTTTTTAAGCTACATGAGATATCTCAATATCCTATTGACAACATTCATATGAAAGGTTTTCGGTCCTTGCATAAGCGACCAACCATTGCTACAAGATAAGCAATATTCAGTCTTGTATACAAGACATAGATCAATTTTCCCACTATCCGTTGGTATTTTCCTTTATCCACCTTTCACCTTCATATTTCTTGAGTTAGTGGTTTGCGTCAATGGAAGTTTCAGTTGACCTGCACCCTTATAAACCAGCTTCTTTGAGGAGTTCTTAACATGCTTCCTTTAGAATATATAATCCCTCTTTCTAATTGTCCAACTTTAATTCCGAGGAAGTATTTCAACTTTCCTATGTCTAAAATTTGAATCTTTAACAAGGTACTTCTTTAACCTTGATAAATCACTTATCCTTTATCCACCTATTCACCTTCATATTTCTTGAGTTTGTGGTTTGCTTCAATGGAAGTTTCAGTTGACCTATAGCCGAATAAACCGATTCTTTGAGGAGTTCTACAACAAACTTCCTTTAGGATATAAAATTCCTTTTCCTGATTGTCCAAATTCACTTCCATGGTAGTGTTTCAACTTTCCTAAGACTATGATTTCCAATTCTTTAATAAAATACTTCTTTAACCTTGATATCTCACTCTGGGTATCCTTTATCCACCTTTTCACCTTCATATTTTTTGAGTTGATGGTTTGCTTCAATTAAAGTTTCAATTGACCTACACCAACCGAATTAGCTGATTCTTTGAGAAGTTCTTTATGAAACTTCCTTTAGGATATATTCCTTTTTTTGATTGTCCAAATTCAATACTATAATTTCCAATTCTTTATTAAGATACTTCTTGAACCTTGATATCTCACTTTGGTTATCCTTCATCCACCTTTTCACCTTCATATTTTTGAGTTGGTGGTTTGCTTCAATTGAAATTTCAATTGACCTACACCAGCGAAATAAACCGATTCTTTGAGGAGTTCTATAAGAATCTTTCTTTATGATATAAAATTCCTTTTCTTGATTGTCCAAATTCAGTTCCATGGAAGCATTTCAACTTTCCTAAGACTATAATTTCGAATTCTTTAGTAAAATACTTCTTTAACCTTGATATCTCACTATGGTTATCCTTTATCCACCTTTTCACCTTCATATTTTTTGAGTTGGTGGTTTGCTTCAATTGAAGTTTCAATTGACCTACACCCTAATATACCAGTTTCCTCAAGGAGTTTTATAACATCCTTTAGGATATAAAATCCCTCTTTTTAATTGTCCAACTTCAATACCGAGTAAGCATTCAACTTTCCTAGGTCTATATTTTGAATTTTTTAGTAAGATACCTTCATATCTCACTTTGGTTATCTTTATCCACCTTTTCACCCTTATATTTCTTGAGTTGTTGGTCTGCTTTAATGGAAGTTTCAATTGACCTGCACTTAATAAACCAGGTTTTTTTTTTAGTAGTCCTATAAATACTCTTCCTTTAGGATATAAAATCCCTCTTTTCATTGTCCAACCTCAATTCTGAGGAAGTATTTCAACTTCCCTAAATCTATAATTTCAAACTCTTTAGCAAGATGCTTCCTTAACCTTGATACTTCACTTTGGTTATCCTTTATCCAACTTTTCACCTTCACATTTCTAGAGTTGGTGGTTTGCTTCAATGGAAGTTTCAGTTGACCTACACCCTGATAAACCAATTTCTTCGAGGAGTCCTATAACATATTTCCTTTAGGATATAAAATCCCTTGTTCTAATCATCCAACTTCAAGTTCAAGCAAGTATTTCTTTCCAATGTCTATAATTTTGAATTTTTTAGCAAGATGCTTCTTTCTCACTTTAGTTATCCCCTCTCACCACGATATCATCAACATACACTATCAAGACCATAACTCTTCCTTCTTCATGCTTGATAAACAAGGCATGGTCAACATTGCTTTGCTTGTAGCCAAACCAAGCCATGGCCTCAGTAAATTTACAAACCAAGCCCTTGGTGATTACTTCAATCTATCCAATGCCTTTTGTAGTCTACACAACTTTTAAATTGTTTTTTGACACTCAGAACGTAGAGGTATTTCCATCCTCAAGGTCCACATGCAAGAAGGCATTCTTTGCAACCATTGCAATTTTGTGAGATAAATTCAAATGTCACATCAAATTCCTTATAATTTCTTTAAGTTGGATAATTGAAAAGGTTTACTGGAATAAGGAAAAAGGGTTGAATCCTAAGACTTGAACCATAATTTGATCAAATTCATCATTCAACCTAGTCAACAAGTCATAAACCCTTTTTTTCAACCATCCTTTTAATGGTCGTAGCATCTTTAAGGTACCTCACCTAAAAGTCTTGGTAGTAATCTAACTCTTCTAATATCCTGGTAAGTTTGCCATAAAATTGTGTAACATTTAAGTTTCATTGCTTAGTTTCATGGATTTTCTTCCTCAACTCACAAATCTATGAATCGTTCCTAGCTACTACATTCCATATCTTCCAAGAATTATCAAGGGGAAGATATCCCTTAGCTATGTGTGTGCCATGACATTAATGAGCCAAATCATAACTAAAAAGTTCTTGGTCTCGCCCTTTTAGGTAGAGGAATTAGTGGGTTTGATCTTTGCCCCCTTTTGCAGTTGACTAAATCTTTCAATCCTTAAGCTTTAAGAACAATTTTTAGGAATAGGATCAAGCCAAATAGTTGCTTCCATTTAGTCTCATCAAACTGATAAGGAATGGATTGTCCATGTGAGTATCGAAAACCACTTGAATTATTAGCTAAAATACTCTCCATAGTTCAAACCTAGTCACAAGATTTAACAAATTGGGGCAATCGAAATGAAGCCTTACAACTGAAATATATATATAGAGTATGTATCTCTTGAAGCAATGATTGCTAGCAGGATTTTTGACAAGTTCATAGTCTCCTCTATAAGATTTCGGCCTAAAGAGGATTTTTGACAAGCTTACAGTCTTTTCGACAATATCTAAGGTTTGAGCAAGGACTTCTTGGCATCAAAATTTGAGGCCTAAGCGAGATTTATGGCAAGCTTACAATCTAGTCGATTAGTTCTATGGTTGTTAGTGAGGTATGAGGTCGCTAATGAATTCATTGGTCACTGATCTCTTACATTGATGGTCATCAATGAGATCTAGGAATGATGCTAGTTACCAGTTTGATCTAAGATTGTTGACGAAATTGCGGTCAAGTAATGTTGTTGCTAGTAATGGTTGATTTGCTTTGGATCAAAACTTTGATACCATTGTTAGGCCAAAGATAGGTAGTGAATTTAGGGCTCCTGTTAGCTAAGGGGTGAGAATCCCCTTACACTTATAAACTTTGCCCCTAACTCTTTCCACTTTTGATGTGGGACGACACGACAAATCTTCCCCTTCACACATAGGTTGTCAACTGGCTCACTTCATCAACTTGATCTCCCCTCACACATAGGGCCATTTGTTGGCACGCTTCATAAACTGAATCTCACTTGGGCTACATGCCATCTCTAGAAAACTATTCAGTAGAGTTGTTGTAACCTAGGCTATATTACCATAATAAGAAAAATTCCCTTTGTTTTCCTTACTACTTTGTTAAAGGTTAAAATATATACAAGACTCAGAATTTCCAATTTCTAACTACCAGCTGCTCAAGTTCCAGTAATCTACTCACCTAGGACACATACACATACATCACAATTAAATTAATTTTTTATGACTTACACCAGGCCACACACTACTAAAGTTTTTTTTTTAATATGTTTATGCTATGAGACAATTTTGAAGGTTGTTATATTAAGTTGTGCATCATCATAACAATATACAGGACTTATATATGTGAATTGTATTTCAATGCAAGGGAAGATATAATACAAGATGCACTTCTATCATAGGGTAATCGTTCTTACGCTTTTAGACCACAAAGGGATCAGCTTGAGCACTCGATCACCATCCAACTTTGATCCTACCATGGTGTTAGAGTAAGATCATGCATTAGTAGTCATGTTCTTGCCCAGAAAGGAGAATGAAATAAGTTAAGAGCTGAAGAGAACGTAATATGGATGAAAATATTGTTGATCATTCAAATCCCAAACTGAAAATTTTCAGGGAAAAGTACATATTCAAGTAACAAATCTAACTTTTTCATAAAATTAACGTGAGTAAATGATAGAAAACAAAGAATTTGTGAGAATCTGATGTGTAAAAATTGAATCAGTTGCAATTATAGCTTTATCACTGCCGATTACATTTTAGACATATAGGGTGCTTTTGGCACAATAGACAGAACTAGATAAGTTTCCACGGACTGTATTAGATAGGATAGGATTGATAATTAATAATAACTATGCTTGTACCATTGCATTGCAGTAAAATTTAATAACTCAAATACCCATATTTAGACATTACAATTTCAATGATTGAAACAGTTAAAGTAAATAAACAATGGCTATAGAGCACTGTCATGAGGATTATAAGGAAAATTTTGGATGGAAAACCAAGTTGAAAAATGAAAAAGATAACCCCAAATCATCTAGCTAAGTGTAATTGGAGAATCAAACCAAAAGTTACCTTCTGCAGTCTCTGGAAGGCCTAGGCTTTGACTAATGTTGCTGCAAGAAGACCAGAGAAAAGAAGAAATAGTAAGCAACTTAAGGTGCTAACAGAATAGTTCACAATAAGAAATTGACACTTACAAGAAAGTTATCTCATATCCCTAATTGATTCACTTTGTGGATTAGGGCAAAAAATACCTAAGACAATCAAGCAGCATAGATATAACTTCAAAACTTTGGTTATGATATTTGAGTAGTCCAATGCAGGCAACACTAGCAGATGACTGTACTTTGTCGTCAGATGAATAAACAAGACGGACAAGTGTCGACAATACCAGTGAAGGGTCTGAAAGAAGAATGAAAAACCTCAGATATGCAAAACATTGCAACCAATTATCAACTTAAAGCAACAATTAACCTTTATCCATCCAGGTCAAATGACACTAGTGATTGAATCTTCACACACACACACACACAAAAAAAAAAAAAAAAAAAAAAAAAAAGAAAAGTAGAAAGAACAGAAGTTAAAAGTGGACATTGAGAGTCAGGACAATCAACTGGAGAATAAGACAAAGAAGTTGACACAGTGTAGGAATGAATTATGGGGATAGCAATTCTAAGAAATCACTTAAAAGTTACTCAATCAGCAAGCTAGATAAAGTGTTACTGCATGAATGAATCATAAAAGGAAAACCCTTCACCAAGACAACCACCATCAATGAATCTTAAAAGTTGGGTTAATTTGTTGGATATAATTGCCACTTCACATGCCTATCACACAAAATCAAGAAATAGTGAAACATATGCTGTTAAAGAAGCAACAAGACAAGCTAATGTTCTTTTTAAAATCATATTTATTACTAAATTTTCCATCGATTGGTTGTGATTTGCATCAGTTCATTTGTCATGAACTTTCAGTCAGAAATTTGAATTTCAAAACATAAGGGTAATTGTACTTCATCATGTTTTCCAAGAGGAATGAATACATCCACCACATTCTATCCCTAGTGACTAATATTACCAAATGCCATAACTTATACAAAATAGATACTAAATGCAGATTTGAGACTTAAAAATGACTATCAAGACTAACCAATCATAGGAAGCAAATTGGATGTTTGCTCACGAATTACGGATTCTTCATCTCCAAGTCGCTCTAGCAAGTGGTTAGCTATATCTTGCCTGCCATGATTGTAGGAATCGGATTCACAAAAAAGCCAAAGAAATAGTACAAATTTGATCATGAAGAGCTAAAAAGGTAAAAGTATCAAGAAATAACAAAATGGTAACAACAGTAAAGAAGCCTTATACCATGACAAATAAGAATTTGAGCTATCCGTTTGTGACGATATGCAAATGAGCTCTGATATAACATCAATAGCATTCCTTCTTTGGATAATGTTTCCAGAAGTGAGGCGTTCAAGAACTTCTTTAAGGCAGTGACCATCTGCACTTCTGTTGAGTCATTTATCAATGTTAGGTTTGAAACCCCAAACATAAAATTTGAAGAGAAACTGATCAAAAAAAAGTACTAAGAGGTGGAAAGGAGAAGCTATACATGGAGCAGTATTCTGCTATGAGCATAACAACAGCTCTTGCTGCACCATCCCGCTCATCTAGAAGATGAAGCAGCAATGGTAGCAGGGAATCCATCTGTCTGGTATCAGTGAATCTGCTACCAGATGAATGGTTCTGCCTGAAAAGGGCTGCCTTAAATATGCAAACAACTGCATCGATCACGTCTTCATCATGACAATGAAGCTTCCAAGAAATAAGAAAATAGAAAGAGATGGTGTAAGTAATCTTACAAGAACACGATATGTTCAATTCTAACTCTTAAAGCTTTAGATTCTAAATACAAATATAACAAATTATCACTTAACTCCCAATTGCATATAGATACTGTATCCAATATAGTCAGTTTCTGATTATGGGAAAAAAAGTAATCAAAATAGCCAGTCTTAATACCATGATACTGACAGAATACTCAATTATATGATCCAATAATAATCAGCGTCCACCAGTCAGTTTAAGCCATAGACACCTAATCTATCACAGTTGGCAATAAGTGGCAACAGTCATCTCACCCATCCAGTGAAAATTTAAATGTTTGGAGCATATACATAAAACCAGTAAGCTGAGCCACAAACCAAGATTTTATTTTTCCTTTTTTCTTTTTACAAGAAACTGTAAAACTATATTTAAAGAAAAATAACAAGTCATGTAAAAAAAAAAAATTGGACTAGATACTCGCAATCTATATAAAAAAATCTATACAAGACAATGGCACAAACTCTCTCAAGGACAATTTTCTGTTCTGCAAAATACAAAAGTTTTGGCACTTCTTCAAAATTGAAATCCAAAGAGAAACAAAAAATCAAATAAAGGAAGAACCTAGTTTCTTCCATATAAAACATCTGAGAAAATAGAAATAGAAAGGGAGACAGAAACCAAATCTTATAAAAATGGGTGATCACAAAATAACTGAGGACCATTTCCTATCCACTGCAATTTGTTTATTGCACATCTGGAACTTTATTTTCAACTAAAAGCTTTGAACTTTACTAGGGCATGTAAGATAAGTGATCTCCACTTTTCAGTAATTAAGTTTATCTCCAACATGAGTCAGCCATGCACTCAGCTATCTTTGAATATCAGCTGTCTGGCAGAGACAGATTCAAAAAAATACAGTAAAGCATCCTAAATATAATTTTAGATAGAACAGATATTATTTTTGCAAAGATAAACTTGTGTATTAGTTTCTTTCAGAGGAAAAATAATAGAAAGTTAATTTTCCCCATCATCTCAGGTATGATCAGTTAAAAACCTGCGATAGAAGAACATGTGACATCTGTGTTCCGTATTCCATTATCATGACTTCAAATTTGTTGATATCCAACCGCCCCAATAAAAGGCATATGCAATTCAGGAAAAACTTTCTCGTCTCTACACCACCATCTTTACCATCCATATTTTGCTCAGAATGTTTCAGAGTATAATACTGCATATGTTTTCCCTCACATATCAGCAACTTTACAACCCATTAAATACAAGTACGACGACTTTAAAACTTTATCACAAGTACAATATACAATTAACAAGTAGGCTAAAAAATAGGATACTTTTTGAGCTAAATTTACAGTACTCAGCAAGATTATGCAATCTCCAACAGTTCAACTTCAACATGAGGAAATAATATTCAATTGTCACCGGCCAGGGTATTGACTGGAAAGTATGCATGGGCAAGCACATTCTGGTTGGAGATTTCAGAAATCTACTTATCCCTTTTTTCATGTCTAACAAATTATTATCATAACTTCCTTACATTGTGCATGAAATTTTTTTCTTGCAGCCAAAGATAGAAATAACTGAAATTAAATTGACAATTTAAAAGTACTCTATCTTGCAACACAAAAGATCTATATAACAGTTAATAATTCAAATTATTGCTTTCTATAGGGGCAATATATTATTATCAGTATTAATACATGATTAATTTACCTGAATGCCTGATAAATACTGGTCTAACAGTTCTTTGCAGCGCTTAGAAAATTTGTGATCTTCCAAGTACAATAGCATGCTGTAATGCTTCCAACAAGAAGAAAGTAGCAGTGGTCCAGACTTGAAATTTTTTGAGCCTGTCTTTCATGTTGCAGAACAAAAAAAAAATCTTGATGCTCAAGATATTAGGCAAAATAATATATGTGATATTTCCAGAAGGATGTATTAAGTGTAGGACCTGCCTCATCTTGAATGCCACTATAAAGCCCTTTTAGTTCCTCCAACCACTTGAGAACTTTCTCTAGTCCTTTAGCATGTAAAGGCCGACTTTTTCTGTTCCACTACAGTGCAGATAGATGAATCAACATGATAAATGAGGTTTCTTATACATACGAAGTTGAAGTAGATTAAGCAAAGTAATAAAACTAGGGTTTTGAGTCATTTATATGTTTAGAAAATCATCTAAAAAATTTTCATCAAATAGAACCTCCTGAACACCATTAATCAGTTTTAAGATGATAAAGAATGGTCGAGAACAGAATAAAGGGATCCTACCCACTCCAAACCATCACACGTCTATTTTTTATCCAAGACTCTTATTAAGGGTTGATACTCACACCAATAATTTTTTCAAATATATTTCATGTGCCAAAAAGAAAATTATCATTGGACAGAAAAAAACAACAGAGAATTTTCAGGGTATATTGACAGGTGGTACAAGCTTTGAGGAATTAGGCACTCTAAATTCACAAGTCCAAGAAAGCACAGATATAACTATAGATAAATTTTTGCCAACAATATGCTTCCTACAGTTATCTAAATCCCACAGAAATATAAATCTCATTTCATTGTCAGAAGTGTAACTTTTAACAGGCCAGAATGCAAGCAGCATATAAACAAGAAATGAAAAAGAGGGTAGCCCATGATATATATCAGTGGAAACACTTTTTCAGCCAAAAAAATTCCTGTTTAATTGTCCTTCTTCTTCCAGAAGAAAATGATAGGACCAATTAAAATACCTATGCCGGCAACTGTAACTTCAAGACAAGCTTATGTTGTCTTCCCTATGTCAACGACACAATTAAGTCAGAATAAAGCATTATAATCATGCAGGAAAAAGCTAGTTTATAGAATATTCAGGACACTACCACAATCAAACAGCTATGGGACAATATAAACAAGGTACATCAAGCAAAAAACTAGTAAAGAACATACTGCAAGAAGTCTCTGCACAAGAACTGCAAGGTCTTCCAGATGATCCCAAAGCAAAAACTCTATGTCCATGCTTGAGAGTTTTGAAGATTCATTTGTTGGCATGACTTTCTTCTCCCCAGAGGCAGATGACATTAAAATAACCAGTCGATCAGATGCTTTTGAATTTGATGGTTTTTGACAGTCACTTGAAACTTTAGGCTTTTTTGTCAAAGCCTCAGTCAGAGAGATAAAACAATCAGCTGCAGATACTGAAAGGCGAGACGGCAACTCAAATCCATTCTGCATATAACTGTAGAATAAATATACACAAGATATATTACTAATAAAAAAGGAAACTATTTTCACCATCAAGATAGAAAGTATGCCAATAATTTTTTTCTCTTCCTTACCATTAAAAAATTCACATAACCAGAGCATCATCAATAATATTACACCACAAATTATTTTAAAAAAATATATACTTTGCATTCTGAAACAACAGTGAAATGGTACAACAATAACATATTCTCCTAAGCTAAAACAATATAAATGACCCTTTTTAATTAAATTACAATAATTACCGCCAACAAAACATCACAAGGAACACACATGCTGGATAAATGAGAACAGTAGTATTTATCCCAGAATGTCAATTAAGCATTTCTTATAAAGGTTCTTCGTTGCAGATCACTAGTAGAACAAAACACTAGATAAAATGACCCTCAATATTTTAGGAGTGTTAAATAACCACTGTGGACCCAAAAGCTTTAGTTGATATGTAAAGTCCCAACAGTAATATCTAAATAATAACACACCCCTACAATACACTTGTATATAAAACAAACATAAGCACAACCACAAATACAGTTAATACCATAACCACATACATAACTTCTCAAAATTTGATTAAAACATTTCATCTCTTAAAGAGTAGACAATGTCTCATCTTACCACCTCATACACATGGTTTTCATCCTTCATGCCACCACCTCTTGTAACACCTTCAGCTTGAATATTGCCTTGCTTAAACAAAGATTCTTAAAATGTTTGGCAATCATATTATTATTTTAATAGATTTTTGAAATTATATTAGCAACACTTTAGTTACTTTGTACAAGGCTTTTTTTGCTTGGTCTTCTTCCTTGTAAAATGATAATGTCATCTCCGATGCTACATCCCCAACTTTTAGATTGAAATCAATTCACAGTCAACACAATTACTACTCGTTACAGAGCAATCCATGTTATAAATTTCAATTATGAGAAACATCTGTACCAACCACTAGCCAATCAGCACAATACCTTTGTAATTACAAATCAATATGTGAGAGATTAGCTTTTCACAGCATCAGACTTCCCATTAACAGTATTCTTTCATGAAAATAATAACACAATTGAGATAATTTCATTTCCAGAAATAAATGTTAACAAACCAAAGAAGATAATGAGACAAAGTTCAAGTTCATTCACCAAAAAGTGGAAATACATAAAGTAGTTCATACACAAAAGTAATCAATGAACAATTCCTTCAAATTTCACCAAGCCACTGAGTGCAAATAAAGCTATACAAGATTAGCTTAACATGATGAAGAAACATACCTTCCTTTACATATTACATATGATAACCGTGGAATACAAGAACAAAGTATCTTCAACAACGAATCATATTTCACTCTTATTCCTGTCATAGGTAAAAAAATAAAATTGCAACTCAAAAAATTATCAAAGCAAAGAGTAAAGCGATTACAGAAAATAATCTTCCCCTTTTCAATGTCATTATAAAATAGACATCCTAACAGCCATATAAAGAGTGCAAGAAAACCTGCAACTAGATATTCTGCTTCAAGTTTGAATCAAACCTAAAGCAAATGTGTCCCAACTTTCAAGATTTTAATATTAAATAAAATCCCAAATTGGAATTGGGTCCAGTAACAGCTATGAGAAGGCAACAAATGTCAATGACAGCACAAAGAGAAAGAGAGTTGGAGAGGGAAGGAGAGAGAGATAAGTTGAAGAAGAACTTGGGTGAAAGATAATTCTGCCAAAAAATAATGCAGTAACCGCAAATTTTACCGTTTAAACAGTGTTGATCCATTGTACTCCCACTCTCCAGGAGACTGCGCACAAGGATACACCAGCCAAGGGAGACATAATGATCATCCTTCCTCATAATAATATTAGCAAGATTCATGGCCAGAACTTGGAAAAAATGTTCATCTTCAAATAACCAATTTAGAAGTATCAGAGCTTGATCACCGTGCTTTGACTTCTTGCTCCTCATTGACTGGAAAAGTATATGCACATACATATTATATAAAATACTTATTTACCTATGAAGGACTCCTACAAATGTACAACTAACAGAAAGCAAGGTTTCAGAACAACAAATTCTGTAGCTTCATATTTTGTTCAGCTCTGATTTTCCTTCTATTTTTGAAAAATTTTGTCAAATTAGAATGCCAAGAAATATTATTTATTCTTGTTTAATAAGAAACAGCCATCATATATACTTCTCATTAATTAACTTTTCTCCCTCTAATAAATTCATTATTTACCATTCAGTTAAATACACCAAATTATATTTGACATCAAAAATCTCATACTGAGTTCATAAAAATTTTGTATCACACAAGTGACAATACCTTAATGCGTCACTAAACACAATATGGGTGATGGACAGGCCATTCAGCTCATAACATCAAAATAAGACTAAATTGTATACTTCCAAATTAAAAAGAACAATATATCCATATTTCTTATATTACCCATCTCCTATCAGCTAAAGTTAGTATGAACATTTCACAAGTGGAGAGAATAAGCTCCTGGTTACTATCACCACGTCAATATACTAAAACCTCTCTCAAGTGATGTTATTTGGAGCAAGGAATATATTGCACTAAGCAGGTCACTAAATTTAACAGTTTCGCAACTACATGAAATTCTCAGTCATGTTAATAAACTCTACATATTCCCGTTCCTAAGGTTAAATAATTAACAAATCATATTAGAAAGGTTTATTAACCTGAACAGAATTACCTTAAAAAAATTTTAAAGTACAGATTTGTACAATAACTGCATGAAGACATGTAAAAATTAAAACAAATAATAAGAAGAAGGTCGTTTCAATAGAAATCAATTACGTGTTCAATAATGGGAACAAGAACTTCGTCCAATGTTTCCTCTCTATCAGACACGTCTCTTGCATACTTGAATAGAAACCATAGCGACTCATCTAAAGAACCTACAAAAACAATTTAAAATAAAAGAAAACCGATTAAACATAGACGAAAAATGAAATCGAAGCAAAAAAAAATATATGTTAGAAATTTTTAGAAAAGCAATATTACCAAGTGACGTCGTTTTTTGTTGAGGAGAGAGGCGAGAAATGGTGTCGTGGAGCTTTTTAGGGTGAGCGGAGAGGAGTGTGTTCATCACTCTGCCGAGAGTCACCGTAACCATGGATTCAGGCTCTGAAGCTGACTTCCATAGTAATTGTTGTTCTTGCTCTGTTTGCGGCAGCTCCATTGACGAATTAACTTCGTTAGCAATAGCTTGCTCGATAGCTACTCAGGACAGCACGACCTTTAATGGGAATGAGAACACAATGGAAAATGCGAGAAAAATCGTGAATGGAAGAGTTTGGAGTTGAAATATAATGGTAGCGTTTGTCCTTTTTGCGCTCAAGGAAAAGCGAATTTCTTTATTTGTAATAATAACAAATTAGAATATGTAATATGAGGTTATTAAAAAATAGAAAAACTAATTAACGAAGAAATAACTCATATATAAATAAATCTTAAATTAATTTTTAAAATTTGAATCTTGCATGTTCAACCCATGTGTAGCAAGAACCCACATATACTCATTTTTCGATGATATTTTCAATAATTTCAATCAATGTTTAGTTATTAAAATGGGTATAAAAAGTTATTAGTATACTGTTTTTTATCATGTTTAATAGTTTATAATCTTGGTACTTAAGCGTTTTGTAGTAGATTTCTTAGGTTTAAGATTTGGGTTTATCATGTTTAATAGTTTATAATTTTGATATTTAAGCATTTTGTAGTAGATTTCCTAGGTTTAAGATTTGGGTTTATCATGTTTAATAGTTTATAATGTTGAGATTAGGTTTAAGATTTTTGTTTATTAATTGAATTTTTCAATAAAAAAGTTTGAATCCTTCTCGATTTTCATGAAATTTGTCAACAGTTTTATGTTAGAATAGGTCTAAAATCAATTATTGATGTATTTAGCTTTGAAAATAAGATTTAAGATGATTTTCATCATCACACATGATTCGCGAGAGCTTGAAGATGAGTTTTTTTTTTTTTTTTTTAATATTTTCTAACCATGTGTGATCTACAAGGGGGAGGCCTTAGTATATATTCTATCATAGGGGGGATTTTTTATGTGTAAATAGTTTTTGTGACCCTCATAGTAGGAGTTTTTCATTATTAATACAACACCAATGCTATGAAGATGACACTACTATATTGTCTTCGTGTTGGTTTATTAGGAGTCAATAATAGCAAAATGATTAACAAGGACATACTTTAAATACTAGATAACCTAGATGGATATAATACCCACAAGTACCTTTTAAGGGCATTTTTGCCTTTTTATAATTTTTTTGGTACTTATCTCTATAGTTGTTATATTTTGATTTAGTGGAATGATTATGCATGTGGTAGGTGCACACTCATACATGGTATAGGGGCATTATGGTCATTTCTTGTAGGGAAGAAATGTGGAAATTTCTAAGTGTTGGTCAATGCACACCTACACATAAGGAGAGTACATGCTTGTGAATATAACAAGTTTTCTTATTCAAAGGTGGCTTCGACATACAATCGTGCATGGGATAATGTATAGTCGTACATCGTGTGTAAATTTAAATTGGTTATGTTCTCACGACGATGGGACATAATTTTAGATAAGGTAATGGCTGCTATGACTTTGTAGAAGTAATGCATGACTATGCTTAACATCATTTAAAGTTTTATATATAAAGGATTTGATATTAGAATTAAACTCTGCCTTTGCTTTTGTGAACAAGATTCATTCATTAGTTAAGTCTGACTCAATATAGACCAAACTTGACTTTCCACCTACTAAAAATATAGGCCAAAGGACTTATTCCCACCCATAGTTTGAGGCAGAAATAAAGTCCCAACCACTAACTTTTAAAAGCCCAAATTCCCACCCTTTATTCAATTTTCATCCAATTTCATTAACCCATTTTATGAAATGACAAAAATACCCTTATTAATAAAAATTTATAATAAAAATATTAAATGATATTTAAATATATTAAAATTATAAAATTTTATAAAATTATAAAAAAATATTTAAATTTTAAAAAATAAAACCCAGCCACCACTGTCGTGCCGGCGGCGGTGGCAGCCACAAATAGCACTAGGTGGCCGTTTCGACCACCTGGTTCCAAGAGAGGCCAGATCTGGCCTCCCGAATAGACGAAGATGGCTAGATCTGGCTGCCTCCTCTTTTGGTGGAAGTGGCTTGATCTGACCACTTTCGCCCGAAAACTTGGTTGAAAACGACCGATGGAGCCAAAATCGGCCGTTTCCTACTTGTTTCTTTGACGGAGGCTGCCAGATCTGGTGGCTTCCACCTAAACAGGAGGCGGCCAGGTCTGGCCACCTCCGTCTAATCGGGAGGCTAGATCTGGCCGCCCTTAGAACCAAATGGCCAGAGCAACCACCTGGTGCTATTTGCGGCGGCCACCGCCGCCAGCACAACAGCGATGATTGAGTTTTTAAATATTATAATTTAAAATTTTTTATAATTTTATAAAATTTTTTTTCCAATTTTTTTATATTTTTAATATATATATATATATTATTTATATTTTTATAAATTTTAACTCTAAAATAACAAAATTGCCCCTTGACTTACTGTTGACTGTTAGATTAACAGTTAACGGGTGAGATTTTGGATTTTTTAAACTTGGCGAGTAGGACTTTGTCCCCGCCTCAAACTCTGGGTGGGAACATGTCCTTTGGCCAAATATATACCTTTCATCTTAGCAAAAAAGATTTTAACAAACATGGGTTTAAATAAGGCTCTTTATTAGAAGACTTCATATATGACTTAATATATATTTTAACGGTTTTTAATTTGCTTGGTCTCACCAATTTCATCTTTTTATGTAAAGTGATTAGCATACATTCAATATATTAAAAACCTAAACATGCATTCTAACATAAATAGAATATGTCGGTATATAGCCTAATCTAAAATCAAATCCCTGAGCTAAAGGGATAAGTGGCTTAACATAAGTTTTGTCTTCAATATTTAAGTCTTTATGTATGTTTTTCCTTAACTTTGTCTTCAAGTATATTTTACAAACATTTCCAATATTACATTTATTCTAAAATAAAATACTTTAGTTTATTTTACATTAATAAAACAAAAACTTTGAGTTACATTCGATAGGAAGGAAATGAGAGTAGAATGTACATGAGAACATCAAAAGAAAGCATGACACATAGGTCTTATTTAAAATTACATACAACCCCAAAAACAAACCAAACAAAGGCTTGTGGCTAATGTACTAAGCACCATGCACATCACACATGACATACATCAAACAATCAAAATTAATAAATTAATTTTAATTATTTATCAAGTTGTTAAATTACTTTTGCACCCTTAACTTTTACAAAATTTTCAGTCCCAAAAGTTTCAAAACTTACAATCTGGTCCCCATAAGAAGTTTGGATTGTAAAATTAACCTTTGTATATAAGTTTGTATCCTAGATACATGAGATGTATATCAAATGAAAAATGGCACATACACAAAAATAAAACATGTTATTTAACCAAAGTAAAAACATAAAACACGTAATTTCAATTTCAAGATGGCTTTGATACCACTAATCGGGATTACAAAGTGCATATACGTACATGGGCGTAGCAGAATAATAATAAATATTATTTTCACACACATACAACATGAAAACTTAATCAATATGTATAAAATAAACATAATAACATATGTATGTGAATCAACCCATTTTAGGATACCTTAATAATAAAAAATTATATAAAAGTAAATCCATACAAGATTCAAATGGTATACCTTATGTATGATGACTCCTTCAGCCTTTATGCAGCATAAAATGGCTCTAAAAACATGCCATCCACCTAAGAATGAGGTGACACTGAGAGTGATGCACACAAAACATAATCTGAGAGGCCATGTACAAATAACTATGTTAAAAAGATGGTACATGGCTTTGGAGAGGGAAGAGATGAGAGAGTTTGTGTGAAAAAGAAAACTCTCCCTTGAAAAAATGACTAGATCATTTTTTATATGTGTTTTTTAGACACATGAATTCGTGGTTAATTTTTAGTGTTTTAGGGTATGATTTTATGATTTTACCCTTTATATGTGCATATTTTGGAATCATGGGTTTATGTATGCAATTTTACAATAAATGATGGAATTTGGGCAAAATTGATGAAAAAGCAAGACACTTAGAAGCAATCAAACAAAGATTTGAATCCAATTTGAGAAAAGATGCATAGTTGAAGCAAGAAAAATAGAGAATCTAAAGAGAGCAAGCTTCGTTGCAATGAGAAATAAGGTGATCGCAATGAGACAATGCATGCAATAGGACAAAAAGTATCAACCACGATGGAAAATATTCTTGTTGTGGTGAAATGGGAAAGAAACATCTTACTATGTCAGAAGCATATGCCAAGTTAACATGCAAAAATTCAAAGCCTACTGACCATGACGAGACTTTCTTATGCTATAACAAGACAATAGAAAAAATTCCTTCTCTAACAAGGTTTCTACTTGACTTTGTCATAGCATATAAGCAACTTTTTGAAAACTAGATGTTCTTCTTCACTTTTGGAGAGCTTTAGAGACATTACAACCATCTTGAGAAAAAATTGAAAAGGTCATCAAGTAGGATTTCTTCGAACCTATTTTTTAGAGTTTGGACAAGATTTTGAGTGAAATTTCAACAAGTTTCAATGTTATTCTTCACTAAGGATTTTTCGTTGTTAATCTTGACAATATGTCTTCCTTGAGATTGATTGTGGATTTTTCTTGTTCTATGAACTAATTAAATTGTACTAGGGCAAAAATGTAGTCTGATTGTGATATTTAATTATTGATAATATAATTTTTAGTTTTATTCACATGGTTTGAGTGATTATTAATTATGCTTAATGCTTTGAATTATTAGCTATCATTCAATTGATATGAGATTTCATAATGATAACTGAGAAGTAAGTTATGAGTTTGAACTATTAATAATTGACATAAATTAAACGAAAACTAGAGATGGGTAAATGTAATTTGTATGGTCTTGATAAATTTCAGGGTTTAATACATTTTTTGTTATTTTAATCAAAACTAAGAAATTAGGTAGTTAATAACAATGATAGGATTAATATTACACAAGCAAGTTTATTAGTTAATCTTGAATTTTCCCATCAACTAGTGAAGAATAAATTTAATACTAAAAAGTGGATAACTAAGTTAACATTTAAGTAAACTCTTAGCCCTAGTGTTTATTCTCTGTGTAATTATTTCGTGCTTGTTGTTGATTACTTTTTCTTTGTTTAGATTTAGTTACTTTAGTTAATTAGTTTAGTGATAATTAAGTGTCATTAGCTTTTGACCTATCAAATAACATAATAATTAGGAGGTTTAGGAATTAGTAAAGTTTTTGTGAGGACCATATATGGACTCTACCTTATTATACTCATACGAACTAGTACACTTATTAGTAATTTGTGGATAAAGTTCTAAAACTAACATAACAAGTTTTTGGCATCGTTGCTAGAACTATTTTATTAATATTTAACTAAGTGATTTGGTGCTAATTTGAACCTATATTTTAGCTTTTTTCAATTTATTTTTCTATTGTTTATTTTGAATAGTTTTCTTTTTTCGCATTTGCATTCGTTTTTTTTTCTTTTATTTTGTAGGTTAATAACATGGTTAGGCTGGATCATGACAACATGGCTAACTGAACTTTATAGGAGTATATTGTTATAATAATTGATGCTTGTGCATTAAGCATGCAAAGGCCAACAATACAAGCTAATAATTTTGAGATCAAACTAACGATTATATAGATGATACAATTGATTGTATAGTTTAGAAGATGTGTTAACAAGGATCTAAATATGCACATTTAGAGCTTTTTAGAGATATGTGATACATTCAATAATAATAGAGTGACAAATGACAAGATCCAACTGGGAGTCTTTCCATTCTTCTTAAGGGACAAAACAAATGCATAATTGTTGTCATTACCAGCTGGGACGATCACTACATGACATGATACCTTAACTTTCAAAACTTCATTTTTTATATCTATATAATACTTTATATAATGTTAACCTTATTACCTTAGAAGGTGCTCACCATCCCTAGATGATCAAATCTCTCTCTCTAATCACTTAGTTTATTGATATGACATTCTAAGTTCACTGTGAAATAGCTATGAGTCATTTTCAGATGAATCAAAAATACGTTTGGAGACTTAACATCTATGGTAAACATCTAACAATGTGTCATAGCTCTTAAACCATGATAAAGGTGCACTCCATCAAACCTATTTACGATTATATATTTTGTCTAGGCAAAATCTTTCTATTGTCTAATCATGATCGAATACAAGTTCCTGGTTCATCAAAACCCTAGTCTCGATATTTTATTGAACCATTGATTAGTATATTTGAAACACAACTATCCTTTGTATGACTAATATGAGACTTTGGCTAAAGATTAATATTTTTAATATTTATCAATGTTCACTAGAAACTCAAAATCTAATAATTATTAAGTCAGGGGATACTCTAAATCCAATAAGTCTGAGCTAGCATATCCCCTCTTGATCATCATTCATCTCTGCATATGAAAAATGTATGACTAACTTAGCTTTATCATATATCATATGATTAGTTTTTTATTTATACACCATATAAATCATCCACATTTGTATCAAATTTGACCATAAAATCTCAAGTCAAATGATTACTTTGTATATTAGTACAACCATAGGAGAAGTCATTGACTATTTTGAAATGCCCATGTGATTTATTGTGATTGGTCATGTTCAAGAAACAAATAAGAGACGTCATTGACTATTTTGAAATGCCCATGTGATTTATCGTGATTGGTCATGTTCAAGAAACAATTCACTAACTGTTAATCCATACTAATGCTCTAGTAGCATTACAATCATTGTCACTCGTATTAATATCATGTGATTTATTGTGATATTATTGCTCAACTAATATCATATTCGTAGAAAACAATTTGATAATTTTGTTTATTGATTAAATAAATTATCTAAATAGTTCATATATATACTTTATGTTCAAACAAGTAAAAAAAAAAAAATGCATATGAACAAATGAACATTTTTCTTATTAATAAATTATAATTATATTTAAGATAAAATGTCTTGAAACTAACAATACGAATAGTTTTAAGGCATACATTAACAATAGATATATATATTATAAGTGTGTGTTGTTTTAAAATACACGATCATATTTAACAATTGTATTATACATTTGGTTTTTGAATTTTTTCTGTAATAAAATAAAAAATGACATTATTTTTTGGCTATCTCTTACATGTTCAATTAATTAACAACCAATATTTTTTTTCCATAATCCTTGACAATCATCTCTCCCTTTGCAAATCTTTCTTAAGTAAATTCTTGTGCTCCTTTTCTTCATTTGTGAAATACTCATCATATTACTCTTATTCTTTGTGCAATTTCACAAGTGGTTCACTTTTCAAGAGTTTTTGTTGTTGGTTTTAATTAAGGTTAGATTTGAACTGAATTGAGTTTGAACACCCTTTGACTCGAGTTTAGTTCAAATAAAAAATAGCTTGGTTCGACTTTGAATTAAGTTTATTGAGCCAAAGTTAAAGGTTACTTAAGTTTAACTGGAATAAAAATGATTTGATTTGAGTTTGATTCAATTTTAGATTAAATTTATAATTTGAATCCATGGTTCAAATTTATGGCTTCATGATTTGAATTTGTAATTTATTGACAAAACAATATTGTTTTATCTAATAATGGACAAAATGACAATGTTTTAATAATTATTTGATATAATTTGTATTGAGTCATGATGTAGGACCTTGCTATCGTATGTACTACTATTACTATATTATATAATTTATCATCAAAATAATAATACTTTATTATATTTTTCTGAAAAAAAAAACCTTTATTAGTATATACAATATGAGTTTTACACAATTGCTTTACTGAAAAACTATGTACTATGCGAAAGTTTCAAATAAGATGTGGTGGAATACTAAAACCCACTGTACAGTATCATGAATAAAACTCATATTTTATTACTAATAATTAGCATTTAAAAACATAAATGATACTATACATCCCCTATATATGAACAATACAAAGCATGTGAGCCAACATGTTATCTGTCGAAAATTAAATACACACACACATATATATACGTATATGAAACTGAAAACCCAGGGAAGAACCCATTCAAGCCGTATCCCCCTCTTCAGCCATCTTTTACTCCAAGCCCAACTCTCTGACTCAACTTATAAGAAAAGGAAAACAATAAGGGATGAGTGATAAGTCACTCAATGAGCATCTCCTATTTTTTCCCTCGGGTATACTCTAAGCTGATCTATCATTAGCTAACTACTAAATTGATGAACTTAACTAAGTTCTTTGGTAGCCTAATAGTTTCTTCTAATCTATCTCTAGGCTTCTTTTTATTCTAACTTCTTATCTTTCTTACATGTCTGGTCGAATAGACTCTTCTTAACCTATGACTAGTTTCACTACTAAACTGGTGGACTTAATGTGGCCTATAACTAATTAAGTACGCTTCCTCTTTTATTCTCGTTTACCTTACTGCTTCTATTATACTTCACACCTCATCATAAGTAAGTATATGAGTACACTTATACGACTTAACATAAAAATGAATTTAGTTGGAACTAGCTCACTTAGTTCTTTTCTCTTTTTAATATTTATTATCCTACTTTCTCATCAGTTTTCTGAGAACTATAATACTCATGAGTTTTCTTAAGAGCTTAACTGAATTCTTTTAGGTTTCTACTTATAACGTATATTGTGCAACTAGTTTATGTTATTTTCTATTTATCATTTATGAGTTACTTCTTTCTTACCTTGCTGTTTGTGTTTTGATTTATAACTATTTTGTTATGATTTATTTTGTCATGTATGTGGTATTCTGTACGTACTTATATTTCTAGTTTTATATGTTCTGATTGTATTTGCTAATTATTAGTTTGTTTGATAATTTCTTAGTTATCTTACCAATATATATATATATATATACATATATATATATATATGTATATATATAAAATAGTTTCTCTATTATACTTGCTCTTATGTTGTATGACATAAGATGAAATATGTTGAAATCATGTCTAATAATGCTGAAAATCATAGCTGGGCCCTTAGGCTTATTTATTGAAAATATCTTTCTAAAAACTAGTTTTCTGAAAATATTGTTGAGATCCGAAGATCTTAAAATATTGAAAAACTAAATAAAATTATATCTAAAAGTTTTGTGTTTGAAGATATCTACTGTGCTATGCAGACTGATGAATACAAGGATTCAACACCCTGCTATATAAGTCATCAATTTTTTGACACTAGTCAGTAGACTGAAATTAGATAACTGATTCACACTAACGCATATATTAATATGCACTGGCACTAGCTCCCTCTCTAACGAGCATACAAC
This sequence comes from Anacardium occidentale, assembly GCA_026122585.1. Taxonomy (NCBI): domain Eukaryota; kingdom Viridiplantae; phylum Streptophyta; class Magnoliopsida; order Sapindales; family Anacardiaceae; genus Anacardium; species Anacardium occidentale. Next base: position 177,222 of record JAJEJH010000685.1, on the reverse strand, counting down.
TGCACACCAATGTATCTGATGCTAGCTCCCTCTATAATAGGTGTACAAATTACACACCAAAGTACATAAATGTAGTACTAGCTCCCTCTCTAGCGAGCGTGCAACTCACAGATGCTACTTCGTATTCACCCCTAAAATGATATCTGAATCATCGTCTTTCTACTTTAAAAATATATGTATATCACTTGATCCTTTTTTGAAAACACTGAGTTGACATGCTATGTCATGATACATATAAAAAATGATAATTTATCATTTCTTTCCTTCTAATTACATTCTGCTTAGATGTACATCTGCATGGTTCTGTTTTGTGTATTTCTTACTGAAGTTATTGTTTCTATAACTTATTAAGCTTGTTAATAAGTTATATATGAGTTGTTTTGTATGTTGTATTTTGTTATTGTATTTGTGAGTGTCCTGTATTATATGTTTCATAACATTTTCTATTTTGGCTTTTGTAAGTTTATGATGTTTCTATTACTGTTTCTTTATCTGTTTTCTTGTTTTCACCTACTTTTTGATAATATTTTATTAGTTACTTAGGCTATTTCTAGACTACTGTTAAGTTTCTCTTAGTCATAACTGTGGAGGCATGATTATGGAAATAACATCATATCTTATTATTTCCTATTTTTTATTCTGGAAGTTTCTCTACTATAATTTTCAATGTCACTTTCTCCTTTCTACTTATGCTTATTCTTAAGCTGTTGTTTTTTCTCTTATTTCACTTAGAATACGTGATATGTTTCTTTATTATTGATATTTTTCTGAATAGGAAGGAAATCTCTAATTTTCTCTAAACGTACGGGTGGTACTATTGGACACACGGGGTGCATAAAGGTGCACAGGTCATATGCTTGTTGTGTAGCCCAATTGTGTTAGCTTTTGGAGTTTTTAGCTAAAATTTGCTTAATTACATACGCACGGTCATGACCCACGAATGCATGGTTGTGACCTTTCATATTTGCAGTTGTGCGTGGCTTACATATATGACCATGACCCTATTGAAATAAGATTGCACGGGTGTGCATCTATTGGGTGCACGGGTGTACATCCATTACGTCCTACTCTATTCTGGTACTCATGGTTGAAACATGCAAGATCACGTCCAATCTTAATCCAAATCTCTATCAATCTTCAATTAAACTTATTTTAACACATATTTATGCAAAATACACCATTATATACTAATTTTCCCCATCAATAACAGTCAAATAAAGCTTAACATGTTTCTAAACCCTTAAATACACACACATGTGCCTCAACGGAACTAAAAATGCTTCTAACTTGCAAATCTCTCATCTATTTCATCATCATCATCTTATAATCAAGCTAATGAATTGAAAACAAACTCCTATGGCTGAATGAACTCATCCAAGGAAATATAAACTATGGAAAGAGAGAAGAAGGTAAGGAAATACTTACCTGGAGTAGTTAATGACTTCAATCTCTTTATCTCTGGCTTAATCTTGGCTAGATTAGCTGCTAAAAATTGGATGCTCTATCTCTCAATTTGGTTAGAGTTAGCTGAAGAGAAAGGAAGAAAAAATAGGTAAGAAAACTAGCTGAAACGAGTGGAAGAAAAATTTGACTTTATATATCAACAGACATGCACGGGCGTGCAGTAAGATACATGAGTTTGCATGAGTGTGCATGAAAGGAAAGGAACACACAGGCTTGTGTTCGATACGCATTATCATGCTCATTCCACAAGTTGTATATAAAGCCTTCAAAAAGACTATTTTACTCTTCTAACTCATTGAGACTGATCTTTAACTGAAAAATCTATTTTTTAACCCTGATTCAAGGTCTAAAAAGACCATTTTAACCTCGGGATGTTACACCTGAATTCAAACTGAATCAAATCATCTACCTAACACATGCGATAGACTAAGTCAAACTCTCTTTACTTCGAGTTCAAAAATAAGTCAAACCCTCTAACTTGAACTCGATTCAAATTTGAACAAATAGAATTCGAGTTGAGCCAAGTTGAGCAAAGTCAACTTTTGAATCCAAGCCAACTCGATTTGAGTCTAACCTAGTTTTAGTGGTATAGGTTCTCCATTTTTTGCTTCAAGTAAAATACCATTTTCCCACCGAAGCTTTGGCCTAAAATCATCTTTTTCACCCCTCTGATGGCGCAAATAATATTTTTCCATTTGAAATCAAACTCTACTTCTAATTTGGATATGTTATGCATTCGTGATTATAATTAAATCTTGAATATACATTATATTTGAGAGTTTTAATTCTATAATTTAAATCTTAGTTATGTATTGTATTATATTAATCATAACGATCAATTTAATATTTTTCATTTGAAATATTTTATTGATTTTAATAAGATAATTTTACTTACAAAAAATATATATATATATATATATATATAAAATTATGTAAATTAAAATTAAAATTGTCATATTTTTAAATATATATCATTTATATATTATCGTCTTAGATTTATATATACAAATTCTCTATTTTCCTTTAACAAAATTTTATGCATATATCTCAGTATGTAGGGGTGAAAACAGCAGTAACCCTTTCCCTTCTGTTTGGTTTAAATGTAACCCCTCGTTCCACCAACATCACTCTGTTTGAACATCTAATGCTCCCGTCATCGTCACTGCCGCCCAGCAGCAGCTTAACGCTTACACGCCCACAAAACCCTCTTAACCAATTCAGCTTTGAACAAACCTTCAGACATATTTGCACTCTTCTCCTTTCGTTAACTCACTCAAGGAGCCTCCCCAAGGGCCTACAGCTCCATGCCCACATCATCAAATCAGGCCTCCAAATTATCCCTTTTGTCTCACACCACCTCATCAACTTCTACTCCAAAACACAACTTCCAGTATATTCCCGCCAAATCTTCCATGAAGCTCCCATTAAGTCAGCCACTACTTGGAGTTCAGTCATTTCCTCATTCGCTCAAAACGAGCTCCCCTGTCTCGCCATTGAGTACTTTCGTCGAATGCTCGCAGAATGTGCTCTTCCTGATGACCATATATTTCCTAGTGCCACTAAGTCTTGTGCGATTTTGGGGAGACTTGATGTTGGTGAAACTGTGCATTGCCTTGCGGTGAAAACTGGGTATGATTTTGATGTTTTTGTGTGTAGTTCTTTGGTTGATATGTATGCCAAATGTGGTGATATAAAGACGGCAAGGAAAGTATTTGATGTAATGCCTGAGAGAAATGTGGTGTCCTGGAGTGGAATGATTTATGGTTACGCTCAAATGGGTGTGAATGAGGAGGCTTTGAAGTTGTTCAAGCAAGCTCTTTATGACGATTTGGAGGTGAATGATTTCACCTTTTCGAGTGTGATACACGTCTGTGGTAACTCTACGTTGCTTGAGTTAGGGAAGCAAATACATGGGTTGTGTGTGAAAACAAGCTTTGAGTCATCGAGTTTTGTGGGTAGTTCTTTGGTTTCTTTGTATTCTAAGTGTGGAGTTATTGATGCAGCTTACCTGGTTTTCAAGGAGGTGCCAGTTAGGAATCTTGGAATGTGGAATGCAATGCTAATTGCGTGTGCTCAGCACTCACATACGGATAAAGCATTTGATTTGTTCAAAGAGATGGAAATCCGTGGAATTAAACCAAATTTCATAACATTTTTGTGTGTACTATATGCTTGTAGTCATGCAGGGTTAGTTGAAAAGGGCCAATATTACTTTGAGCTAATGAAGGAGTATGGGATTGAACCTGGGGCTCAGCATTATGCTTCTTTGGTAGATTTGCTGGGCCGTGCTGGCAAATTGCAGGAAGCAGCTTCAGTTATCAGTAAAATGCCCATTGCACCAACAGAATCTGTATGGGGAGCATTGTTGACTGGGTGTCGTATTCATGGAAACACTGAATTGGCTGCCTATGCTGCAGATAGGCTTTTTGAGTTGGATAATGTGAGCTCAGGGCTGCATGTGCTGTTATCTAATGCTTATGCTGCCGCTGGAAGGTGGGAAGATTCTGCCAAAGCCAGGAAGATGCTAAGGGACCGAGGGGTAAAGAAGGAAACTGGTTTGAGTTGGGTTGAGGAGGGAAACAGAGTTCATACATTTGCTTCAGGAGATAGATCTCACCTGAGAACAAAAGAGATTTATCAGAAGTTAGAGGAATTGGGAGAAGAAATGGAAAGAGCTGGTTATGTTGCAGATACAAGTTTTGTTTTGCGAGAAGTGGATGGTGAAGAAAAGAATCAGTCAATTAGATATCATAGTGAGAGACTAGCTATTGCTTTTGGGATGATTACATTTCCACCTGATAGGCCTATAAGGGTTATGAAGAACTTGCGAGTCTGTGGTGATTGTCACATAGCAATTAAATTTATGTCCAAGTGTTCGGGAAGAGTATTTATTGTGAGGGATAACAAGCGGTTCCATCGGTTTGAGGATGGAAAATGTTCATGTGGCGACTACTGGTGAATAAATTATAAAACAATTTTGTACTCTGACCAAATTTTTTATACAGATATAAAATAGTAAGGAATTTTTGCTTTCTTATACCTTAGAATGACTTGAGAGTATTAAGATCCCTTTGTGAGAGAATTTGAAGTATTTGAGCCCTCTTTCTCTCTTAAAGTGGTTGTTTGTGAACAGATGGCTGGTGTTCAGTTCTTATTTAAACCATATTTGAATGCTGGATGTGTTTGCTACATTGCAACTTTAAATTGTCTCGTCAATGTCTGACACATGAAACATTTTCAGTGTCTATATGAACAGGTTTTAAGTGCATATATCATACTTTAGGCAGCATACACAATTGAGTAATATCTAATCCATATATGGCAGGATTCCTGCTATGTTGCTTTCTTCTTTGTCACATTTATTTTGCATGTATCTCAAACATGCTACGTCGCTTACACCAAAACTTTCAACTTGTGAAGGGAAAACAAGGCTAAGATATGAAGAGAAAAAAGTCAAAAGATCTAGGGTAAGAGGAGGTTGGGTGGAAAGTGCAAAAACTGCAAAAACAAAAATAAATAAATAAATATATGAATTGGACATAAGTTTATTGCCCTAACAAAAAAAATTCTACCCTGGTGCAATCTGAATAGAAACATCATGCCCTACCGAGAAAAATCAATTTCGCGATGCATTCACATATAGGGATTAAACTATAATTTTTTGAAGTTTAAGTTTCATGTTAATTAATATTGTTTAGAGTCTTATTTTGAGTCTTTTATTAAGGTTTTTTTTATTTAAAGTTAATTTCTTATTTATATTGAGAGTCTTCAATGTCAAAATTCTTATTATAATTTAAGTAATAAAGAGTTGTTAGGATTTTTTTGTTTAGGAAAGTTCAACTTTAGTTTGGAATTAATTAAGATTCATAATTCTAATTAAAGTTGTCCAAGTGTTTTAATTGGGCTAGTCCATTCAAGGTCTATTTAAAGAGGAAGGATGTAATAGTTGAAATCAACCATTGATCAAGAAATAAAATTTAGTATATTCTTTTAAGATTTTTACGTATATTGACACTGTTATCTTGTTATCATTGTTTTATTTAATGGTACCGATATTTTGTGTTCTTGTGAACAGGATCACAACCCCAATTATGTTTGTCTTATGTCAGGTGGTATCAAAGTCTTGTCTTCATGTGGTTAGGTAAGGAGAAGATTAAGATCTTTTTTATAGATTGAAGTAACGAATTGCAACATTAGCTAGGGCCACGGAGGTACTAACTATACTGATGGATGAGATGTAAACAAATTGTCAACATGACAGACAACAAGAAACACTCCTAACGTAGAAAGGACGGTTCCTACACTTCCAAGGAGAATTCAGAGCCTCAAACAAAAGGGAGGAGAACATATCGAAACCTACGGCTAGTTCGCAAGATGAGGACTTGAGGGCAGGTCTTTTTTTTTTAGTAGAGGAGAATGTTAAGAGATTAAGGCTTTCAACTAGTGGAAGGAGAACAAGACTAAGGTGTGGAGAAAAAAGAGGTCAAAAGAAGATTTAAGGTAAAAGAAAGATTGGGTGGAAAAGGCGAATGAAGAGAAGAAGTATCCAAGGCAAGAGAGAATGGGTGCAAAAATAGAAGAAAAAGAATGAATTGGATAGAATTTCAATGCCACGACAAAAAAAATTATACCCCGGCAGGGAAATCAATGTTGCACATGCTTACATCCAAGGACTAAACTACAATTTTCTAAGGTTCAAGTTTCATGTTAACTAATGTTGTTTGGAGTCTTATTTTGAATACTTTATTTAAAGTTAATTTCCTATTATCATGAAAAGTCTTTAATGTCAAAATTACTGAAGTAATAAAGATCTTTTAAGATTCTTTGTTTAGAAAAACTCAATTTTAGTTAAAATTCTATTAAAATTATTTCTAAGTCCTAACTCCCTAGAATTTAGAATTAATTATTATTCTTAATTTTAGTCAAATTATTGTCCTATGTTTGAATTGTCTTAATTCATTCAAAAGAGTTTATTTAAACATGAAGGATATAACAGTCAACATCATCCATTGAGCAAGGACTACAATTTTGTCTGTTTTATTAAGATTTTTATATATATTGGTATTGCTATCTTGTTAGCATTTTTTGTCTTATTGAATGATATCAATATTCTACATCTTTGGGAGAAAGATCCTTTTGTGTTGCTTTTTAAATAAATATCAATAATTTGACTAGCAATAGCCATTCCCACCCTATATGCACAAATAGGGCATACCTTGTTTTTCGCTTTAGTTGGATGATCATTATTGATGTGGCAACAAAGTCCAACAATGTCAAAATCATTAGCACAAAATGAATACAAATACAACCCTTCGAATTGAGCGTCAGTGTTGGTTTCATCAAATCCTCCTCTAATAAACAAATTAAAAAGTTCTAATAGTGTCATGAAGAAGAAATTGAGAGAAATAACTGTGTCAGATTTTTGGACAACTTTCTTTTTTGCAAAATTGAAACTTTCAACTTCTAGCAAATTTGACACTTTTGGTAGGATAAAAAGTTTTGGTATTTTGTAAATAGGGAACTTTTGGTGACTCCTAACAGTAGATCAAAAACTTTTGATGGTTTATGATTGTAAATTGATAGCTTCCAATGGTTTCTGACAAGATCTGAAGATTCTTCAATGAGCTCTTTGGTTTTTGTCAATGTTTGTGCTTTTTTAATGGTTGTTGTAGATATCTAGTGGCTTATGTGTGATGAAAATTTGAACATGATGATCCAAAACGATATGGCAAAAGTGATGGTCACTTGAAGGAATTTAAAAAATAATAATAAGATTTCCTTATTTTGTTAGCCATATGTCATATTTTGATTGGATTACTAAGCAGTTATACAAGAAATAGTTGTAATGAATCATGAATGGAAAAAGAATATACAATTTGATCATCTTTCTTAGAATTCTAGTTTTCTTTTTGTAACTTTTCTTCTTTGTTTTTGAATTTTTTGAATCCTAATTCATACAACGTGTCATTTTGGTATCAGATTGTGATTCTAGTCATGACGAAAAGTACTCGAAATCAAGAGTTGCAACGTGAGATGCTGCCAATGGTATAGGAATCAAAATTGAGGCAACAAAGAATGCTAAAGGAATCAATTGAAAAGACTAAAAGTTTAATTGGTGGTAGCAATGTTCAACAATTGGAAATCATTAATAATCAAAAAGCAGTTAATCTAGAACAAAGGACATTTTCCCACCCATAGTTTAAGGCGGGGACAGAGTCCCACCCGCCAAGTTTAGAAAGCCCGGATTCCCACCCTTTGACTGTTAAATCTAACAGTCAACAGTAAGTCCATGGGCAATTTTGTCATTTCAAAATTAAAATTAAAAATATTATAAAATAATATTAAAATATATTAAAATTATAAAAAAATTTAAAAATTTTTATAAAATTTTAAAAAATATTTAAATTAAAAATTAAAAACGAGTTGGCTACTGCGCCAATTAATTTAAATATTTTTATAATTTTATAAAAATTTTTAAATTTTTTTTATAATTTTAATATTATTTTATATTTTTATTAATAAGGGTATTTTTGTTATTTCATAAAATAGGTTAATAAAATTGGATGAAAATTGGATGAAGGGTGGGAATCTGGGCTTTTTAAACTTGGCGGGTGGGACTTTGTCCCCGTCTCAAACTATGGGTGGGATTATGTCCTTTGGTCGTTAATCTATTAATGGAAGAGAATGTTGAGAAAAAACCATCCTTGAGCAGATCGACAAAATTGGAGTTCCTAAAATTTAATAGAAAAGATCTGGATAATTGGGTATTTTGAGCAGAATACTTCTTCAAGGTTGATGGTACTTTAAGGGAAAATCAATTAAAGATTATAGCTCTACCCTTGGAAGGAAAGATCATTCAAAGGCACCAAGGGTTTATTAAGGCTCTAGACTTGGGAAAAGAATATGCATTGTATTACCTCTAGACTTGGTGCCCACACATATAATGATCCATTGTTAACCTTAAATAGGTAAGTTTTATGCAAGATTATCTTGATGCAACGATGACAATATCATAGGGTTAGAATCCGTAAGGTTTGACTCTCAGTTTTTTCTTATTAGGATCAATTAACGTGGTACAAATGTTAATTAAGATGTTTAAATCCCAAACATTGCCTAAAGCTTACTCACAAGCTAAGCTTCAAGAAATCACCATAGTTGCCTTCAAGGAACAACCTAAGCCATCAACTAAAACCCCACATCTTAGATTAACTAACAAACCATCACATAACAACCAAGCCACTGTAAACACCAACCCAATACCCTACAGTAGATCATCTCTTTAACTAGGACTTTTATCGACTCCAAAAACTCTTAAATTACTACTTACTATACCTAAAAAATTCAATGAAACATTATCAAACAAGGACTTTGATGAGAAAAGGGCTAAGGGGTCTTTGTTTTGGTGTAACAAAAGGTATTCTTTTGGTCATAAATGCAAAAATAAACAAGTTTACACCTTGCAACTACAAATGAATATAAGAAAGGAGGAAGAAAAGGAAGAAGTGTCAGAGGAGAAAATAATAGGGTCTAGCCTAATGCAATTGTCAATAAATGCTTTGAATGGAATATCAAGTCTTAGAGTGATAAGGTTGAAAGGCATACATAGAAAGATGATTCTACATATATATTAGTAGATTCTAGAAGTACATATAATTTCTTAAGTAGAAAGAAAACTTTTAGGTTGGGATGTAAATTAAAGTCTATTGAAGGGACTAAGGTAAAAATGGCTAGTGGAGAAGAATTGGAATGCAATGTTATACGTTAGGGTTTTCTTTAGAAGAGACAAGGACAATAGTTTAGAGTGGATGTTTACATTCTTCCTTTAAACACTTATGATCTTATTTTGGGCATTCAATGGCTATTAACCTTAAGTAATATCCTATGGAATTTTAAAGAATTAAAATGATGTTTAACCATGAAGAATACTATGTGTTCTAAAAAGGAAAGAAGAGAATAAATGCAAAGCTACATAATTCTCTAAAATTGATTTAAAGTATGGTTATTGGCAAACCCAAACTCAATTGAAAAGATAACTTTTAAGATGCATGAAGGCCACTACGAGTTTTTGGTCATGTTATTTGAACTTACTAATGTTTCATCAATATTTTAGGATCTTTTGAACTCAAAATTCAAAGGCCAATTTGAGAAAGTTTGTACTTATGTTTTTTAATGACATACTTATATATAGTAGAGGGTAGCACTTACAAGTGGTATATCAAGTTCACAGAGACAATAAGCTATATGCAAAAAGAAGTAAAAGTATGTTCAAGACTACAAAGATTTTTTTTACTTAAGACATATTGTATAAGTCGAAGGAATTAGGACAAATCAAAGCAAGGTGGGAGCAATAAAAAATTGGTCAGTCCAAAAAAAATACTCAAGTAGTTAAGAGGATTTGTAGACCTTACTAGCTATTATAGGAAATTTATAAAAGGTTATGGGCATATAGCAAGAGCTCTCACTGAGTTGTAAGAAATGATTCTTTTCATTGGTATAGAGTAGCTCAAGAAGCTTTTGAAAGGTTAATATTAGTCATGGTTTCAACCTTAGTGTTGGCCTTGCTCGACCGTTCTAAAACATTCCTACTAGAGACTGATGCTTGTAACGATGGAGTTGTAGTAGTCCTTATGTAAAAAGGAAATCTGATAACCTAAATTAGTAAGGCTTTGTCACCTAAAATTCAAATCTTATTAGTCTACGAGAAGAAGGTGTTGGCAATCTTGTTCAGCATAAAAAATGGGAGTTTATTTGGTTAGTAAACCATTTGTCATCAAAAGACCACCAAAGCCTTAAATACTTGTTGGAACAAAAGGTAACCACTCATTCTCAACAAGCTTCGATTACTAAACTCGTATAGTACGAGTATGAGAATAAGATTCAATATAAAAAAAAGAAGGAGAATTTATTAGTCAATGCATTATCTCGAATACTCAGTATATCAAGAGGGGAGCTAAATAGCTTGACCATTACTTTATTGCCTTCTGTTGGTTTTTTGTATGATAGAAGAAGTTAAAAGCACTAAGATTTATTTTCAGTTGGCAAAAGGATAATTTTATTGAGTAATTAACCATTTATTTAAATAGTAGAATGAAAACTAAATTTGTAGAATAATCTGTTGCAATTTGAAATTTGAATTTGTAGAAAAAAAATCTTACATAAATCTAAATTGAATTTTAAAAAATAAAAGATAACTATTAATCATTTTGAATATAGCTCCATGAGTCATGTCAATTAATATTTCCCTTTGGTTCTGAAGCTATCTTATCCCATTTCTTTCTTTTGACCTGAGGAATATAACAAAGACAACCAAAATTTTTCAAATTAGACAATTTTTGTTTGTAGTCATATCATACTTTAAATGAATTTTTTCTTTGTAGGGGCTTTTTAGGCAATCCGTTTAGCAAAAATATTATTGCATTTGTAGCTTTAGACCAACACCTCTTTGGCAATTCCTTGTCATAAAGTAAACATCTAGTCATGTTCATAATTGTCATATTTTTTCTCTCCACAACATCATTCTACTGAAGAGTGTAAGGTGTAACTAATTGATGTTCAATGTTTGCATTTTTCTCTATCAAATTCAAGACAAAACTTTCCTTAATCATACAAATTTTATCTTCAAACAACATCTTATAACCTTTTTTTAGCAGCTGACCAACACTCAAAAGGTTTTGATCAATTTCAAGAACATATAAAACATCAGAGATTAATTTCAAACTCGTGTGGCCTTCAATTACTATTATTCTTTTGCCTTTTACTATAATATATGCTCTATTTCCAATTTTAACTTTAGAAATAATATTTTTGTCAAGCTCTTTGAATAGCTTTCATCATGGATTGTATGGTCTGTACAACATATTTATCAGCCAGCCTTTTTTCGGGATACTAGTGTCATAACATGATACTGCGAATAATATCTCCTCTTGAAGTTGATCCATAACAGTTTTGGCTTTAACTTGCTACTGTTGAGATTTGTATATCATCTCAATGTGTCATAACTGACCACACTTATGACATTTTATATCTGGTCTCTACCAACATGTTTTTTGTGGGTTATTGGTTTTTTTTTACAGTAAGGATAAAGTGGAAAAACTTTATTATTGTTGTTGTTGTTGGACTCTTGTGGATTTTGAATTGATGCAAAACATATGTTAAAATATTTAACTGATCCATGCATGTGTTGAACATGACAAGGAGAACCAAAGGTTTTATTTTTTACAGATATTGCATGACACACGGTCGTGTGTCAATGAAGCACGACCGTGTGTAAGCTATGAATTCAACACACGCCTTGGTTGAGTCGTGCAAAGCATCCATGTGTGAAGAAAGCAGGACGCACGACTGTGTGTTTTTCGAGCACACGACCATGTGCTAAGTCAAGGATGCACATTCCCATGTATATCCAGTCGTTCTCATGTAAGAAAGACCTTGCTGGATACACACCCGTGTAGCTACAACACACACTTGTATTACCTAGAAAATGTTAATAGTATAAAGATAGTGTTGGTATCGTGCGTACAACTTGTGGCCTTCTGAAATCTTGAAGAACTGAAACTTCAAGGACACACGATCGTGTGTATATAGGACACACGTATGTGTGTATATGCACGATAAGAAAATATGACCGTTGAAAAGTGTAGAATAAAGGAAGCATAACTTTGCAAGAGATGGACACGCTCGTGTAACTTCCCAGAAAGTCTCCAACGGCTCTCAAATCATCACAATGGTTATCTTTTTCCAATTCATATAAATTGGAGATGATTTGAAGATTGAAGAGTGAGAGAATTAGGACCAAAAGTCACACTTTTATATTTTCTAATCTCTTCTCCATTTTTCTCTCACAAAACCTATTTGTATTTCTTTAAGAGAGAAATTTTGTGAGCTTATTTGTTGTATCAGCCTTGAGAGGCAAATTCTTGTACAAATTCCACAAACCCTTGGGCGTAATCCCGTGAAACTAGTGTGAGGCGTAATCCCTGTTAAAACTAAATTAAGGGCACAATCCCTTGGATCAAAACTATTGTAACTTCGGGGTTAAAGTTAATGGAAAAAAACTTCAAGAGGGGTTTCTTGAAGTAGTGAACTTAGGAGGCGTAGAAAAGCTTCGAACCACTCTAAATCGACTAAGCAAATTCTATCCGTTACTCTCTTTAATTTGTGTTTATTTGCTTAGCCATTTTTCTTAATTGTGCTTATATATATATATTTTGTATGCTTAAGTTGGTAGAATAGGAAAAAGTTTTGAAATTGGAAAAGTTTTCTAAATAACCTATTCACCCCCCTTCTAGGTTATTTGTCATCTAGTTTTAGGGGTTTATTAGTTGTTATTGCTATTATTATTGTTGTGTTACTTTTTTTTTTTCTTGTTTTTGGCTTGAAAAGCTCATTCTACAGATCCTTCTTGCCTCATGAATATTCTTTGTTTTTGTGTCTGCAATACATTTAATATTTCTGCCAAGATGATATTTGAAAGGTTTTTTGAGTTTTCTAGAGCTGAAATTGTAGCTTGAAAATTTCAAGAAGTGTAACTAGAACTTTTTGAACTATTTTTTATTCAAAAAAATCAATATCAAGAAGTCTTACGTTGTTGACGATACCAAGAAGTCTATCGACATAGTCTGTGATTGTTTCAGATTCTTTCATCTTTTGCATCTCAAAATCTCAAATCAAATTTATCACTTGCATCCTCTTTCATTTCTTTCATACTCTTTCATCAAAATATCGTAAATTTCCTTGGCTATTTTCAATGTTATTATTTTGGTAAAAATGGTTTGTGAGATAGCTACAAACAAGTTAGCTTTTGCTTTCAATTTTCTTGGCTTTCTCTCTTTCTGATTTATACAAGAGTTGGATTTTCTAGCAGTGGAAGGACTTCATATTCTTCTTCAACAGCTTCCCATAAATCATTGACATCAAGATAGGCTTTCATTTTAATAGCCCATATTTTATAATTTGTTCCATTAAACACTAAAGGTGCAATTACAGTGAAAAAAGCTTCTAAATTCATTTTGAATTGTTTGTAGGCTTTTGTGTTAATATATATTGGTAATAGGGTTTGTGTTTTGGCTTACTCAAATTCATTGATCCTTTAAGATATGACTATATTACCAATTTGTTGAATTTTTATATGATAGAAAAAGTTATAAGCACTAAGATTTATTTTTAATTGGTAAAAGGATAATTTCATTGCTTAATTAACCATTAATTTATATAATAGAAAAAATCAGCTAAAATTTGAAATTTGAAATTATAGAAAAAAATCTTATATAAATCGAGGTAAATTTAAAGAAAAGATGATTACTAATCTAAAATAAATCTTAAAAAATAAAAGATAACTATTAATCATTTTAAATATAGCTTCATGAGTCATGTCAATCAACACCTTCAGAGCTATTACAAAGGATGGAAAAAACTTGAAGCTTAGAATATCATCTTTGAAGTATAATAAAGGCAAAACAACAAAGGAGATTACTCATGGATACGGGGAAAATTTAAAAAGGGAAATATGTGGTTATCAAGATGCCAAATTAAGACAAGATATCATCTTATTATTTCTTGACATTACAATTGAAGGACACTTAAGAGAGAATGTGATAGTAAAGAAATTAGTAGCTATGGTTTATTGGAAGAGTCTATGGCAGGATGTAAGGTACTATGTAAGGACATACCAGATTTGTCAGAAGAATAAACCAGAGAATATTACATCATCTGACTTGTTATAAGCCCCATAAGTGCTTATGAGAGTATATTTTGATATCACCATGGACTTTATCAAAGGATTACCAAAATCGTAAGAGAAGTTAACAATACTAATGGCAATAGATAAACTCATGAAGTACACATATTTTGTAGGCGTAAATTATCTCTTCTCAATTGTTATCGTAGCCCAATTATTTATAGATAATATATATAAGTTGTATAGGATGCAAAACACAATTACAAGTGACAAAGGAGCCATTTTTGTTAAATAAGTTTGGCTAGAAATGTTCAAAATACAAGGTATCAAAATGCAACTGTCAGCAGACAAATGACTAGATAAAAGTAGTGAATAGATGTATGGAAAATTATTTATGATGTATGACCGGAGACATGCCACATACTTGGGCTCAATGGCTACCATTGACAAAGTTTTGATACAACAGTTCATACCACTATAGTATCAAGTGACACTATTTGAGGTGTCGTACGGATATGCAACTCCAGTTCATATTTCATACTTTCTAAATGATTCCAAAACAAAAGCGATAGATACTTTCTTGAAAACTCGAGAAGCAACACTATAAATTCTTAATCATTAACTATTAAAAGCCTAAGAACAAATGAAGATGATGACTGTTTAAAAATTGAACAGAAAGGAAATTTCAAATCAGAGATTAGGTTTGTCTTATCAACAACTACCAATAAATTAGGGAAATTTAAAGTTGTAAACAAAGTATTTTGGACCATTTCAAGTGTACGATGTCATAAGAATGATTACCTACAAATTGAAAATTATCGTCAAACTCAAAGATCCATAATGTATTTTATGTGTCATTCTTGAAAACTATCCATACACAAATACAAGTAGTAACAAATCATTTTCCAACTTGGTTCTGATAAAGAATAATCAAACAAAAGAATGTCAAAATAACATTGGTTCTTGTGTAGTGACAAATGTTGACTATACGAAGATAAAATACGACCATATTTTCCAATTTTCAGACTTGAGGACAAGTCTGTCAAAGGAAAAAGCTCTGATGAGAATTTGAGTGTGATGATCCAAAACGGCATGGTGGAACTAATGGTCACTTGAAAGAATTTAAATAATAATAATAATAAGATTTCCTTATTTTGTTAGCCAAATGTCATATTTTGATTGGATTACTAAACGTTTATACAAGGAACAATGGTAATGAACCATGAATGGATAAAAAAAACATACAATTTCTTCATCTTTCTTAGAATTCTATTTTTTTCTCTAGGGCTTTTCTAAATCTCAATTCCTATAACATATTAAACTAATGATTGAAAGGAACTTTGGGAATACTTGAGGTTTGAGAAATTTTTTGACACTACTTTAGTAAGGTTTTGACAATTTTCTTGTAGATTACACTTTTTATCTTCCAAGAGTGAAAAAACAAAAAGGAAAAGGAAAAGGAAAAAGAGGAACTTAAACTTTTATAAACATTTTTATTGTACAACAACTTGCAATGAAACCTCTAACCTTTTTGTAAGACTATATGTCATTCACAGGCGATCTTAGTGTCAAAGCTGCTAAAGCATATTATAAATGCTTACAATGTAGATATTGGGTATTGATAATCTATTGTAAAAAAATCCTTCTCCTTTTCCATCTTCATCAAAGAAAAAGATCTAGTGAGAGAAGGTCGATATTAAGTGAAACTTTTTCTAAAGATTTTGATCATCAATGCAACTTTGATGATGTTGGAATTATGATTGTTTTATTGATTGTTTACTAACTCATATTTACATATAGGTGATAGCTTGGGCGTCTCAAACTAATGAACTTATCTTTTAACATAAGTGATGTTGTGAATTGCTAAACTAATGAACTCATATTCCATATAGGTCATGATATAAATGTTTAAATAATGAACTCATTTTTCATATAGATAAAAATGTAAGCGTGTCGAAAGAAAATATTGAATGATTTTTTACTTTCACGTTATTGTAATTTGTCATCTTCTTTAAGTGGTAAATAGTGGAGTTTTACCAAGTCATTGATTTTATTTCAAGTTACACTTTTATGTAAGATGTAGTTGTTTATTGCCTACTTTCATGCGAATAATCGTTGAATAATAGCTCTCTATAAAGAGCAACAAGTAGCAGATCATTGTATCAAGTAGTAGAGACCAATAAAGTATTTAGTTCATTATCTCTCTTCTCTAGTTTTACTGTGTCTTTATTTTTATTATTTAAAATATATATCAATAGTAACAAAGCCACGTTATGGAAAGTGTGAGATAAAACTGTTGAGAAGTAAGGTTTGTTAGAAAGCATATAGCAACTATGTTTTTTCTTCTTTCATAACAGTGTAACAAAATTTTTTTCACCTAAATTTCTTTTTTTTTTCAACAATAATGAATAATGGCCTCTGATAATTTTATGTAACCACCAATTCCATATTTTGATGGTCATTATAACCATTAGAGCATGCTTATGGATAATTTTTTGAAGTTTAAGGAATATTAGCATATAGTTGAGTTTGGTGTAACAGAACCTGTAGATATGATATTAACATAAAGGCAAAAAACAAAGCTAGAAGGACTAGAGTTGAAGGATTTGAAGGCAAAAATAACTTGTTCTAGGCTAATGATCGTTTTATCCTTGAAACAATCTCAACAAATAAACTTCAAAGTAGATTTAGGATTTATGAAAAGGAAATTCGAAGGATCAGCAAGGGCAAAGAGGCAATAGCTTCAAACACTTTGCTTAGAGTTTGAAGTATTTTAGATGAAATCAGGAGAATTAGTTTCAAAATTTTTCTCAAAGACAATGGCAATTATCAACAAGATATAGGTTCATGGAGAAAAGATGGAGGATGTGACATTTTTTGAGAAAATTCTTCGATCAACAACTCTAAAGTTCAATTATGTGATTTATTCAATTGAAGAATCGGAAAACCTTGATCTCCTTTGAATTGATGAATTACAAGGTTCATTGTTGGTTCATAAGCAAAAATTGATCTAGCAAGACAAAAAGGAACATGTTTTGAAGGCTACAACCATCAATCCAGCTTTATCATCAAGTAGAAGTGATTGAGGAAAAGAAATAGGTTGAAGGAACCAAGGTCACAAAAATTAGCATCTAAACTCTGTGGACAATCAATTTCATGAATCTTAAGGGAGAGGAAGAAATTAAGGTAATTATCACTCATCTTCCAACAAACTACAGTCAGTAGACAAGTCACAAGTTAAATGTTTCAGATGCTATAGGTACAACCATTAACAATCAGAATGCCAAACAAATTTGTCTAAAAGATTTGGTGCACAATCTAATTATGTAGAAAAAGATGAATAAATCTCATTATTGATGGCTTGTAATGCCAAGGAGAAGGCCAATCAAAATTTGTGGTACTTAGACATAGGTTGTAGCATCCATATGTGTGGAGATTAGTATATCTTCTTTGAATTAGATGCATCATTTTGTGATTTCATAACGTTTGGTGACAATTCCAAAGTTTCTATTATGGGAAAAGGAAAGGTATAACTTTTAACCAAGGAAAATTCAACTTTAACTATAAATAGTATGTTATTTGTGCTAGAGTTAAAAGAAAGCTATAGAGTGTGGATTATTTACAAGAGAAAGAATATGAAATCTCTATCAAAGAAGGAGTTTGCAAAGTTCTTGATGAAAAATTTGTTCAAGTTGGCATGACAAAAAATAGAATGTTCAAGTTGCAGCTTAACATCACTTTTGAATCATGCTTCTTTGTGAGATTGAAGGATGAGGCAAGGTTACGAAATTTTCAATATGGGTATCTTAATTTGGCAAATTAAAGACTCTACATTGAATATGGTGACAAGTCTTCCTCAAATTACAGCACTTGCACAAGTTTGTGAAGAGTGTCTTGTTAGTAAACAACACCGAAATCAATTTCCATACGGAAAATCATGAGGTGGAAGAAAAAAACATTAGAGCTTGTTCATTCAAACATTTGGGGGCTAATAACTCCATGTTCTAATGGAGGTAAAAGATACTTAATTACCTTTATTAATGATTATAGTAAAAAAATTTAGGTTTATCTTTTGCAGGAAAAATATGAAGCCTCTATAACCTTTAGAAGCTATAAAGTTCTTGTTGAAAAAGAAGTTCGTAACCCAATAAAAGTTCTTCACACAAATCATGGTGGAGAATATACCTTACATGAGTTTGCAATTTTTTGTGAGACTCACAATTAAGAGACAACTTACAACAACTTATACACCTCAACAAGATGGTGTTTACGAGAAAAAGAATCACACTATTATGAATATGGTACGAAGCCTTTTGACAAAGAATAATGCTTTAAAGAATTTTTGGCCTGAAGCAGTTAATTTGAGCATTCATATTTTGAACAAATTAATCTAAAGATCTTCTTACTCAGTTCGCTTTATTTTTAGATTGTGATCTTACAACTTTTAAAAGTGCTATGAAAGAATCAAAATGGTAAAAAGCCATGGATGATGAAATTATAGCCATTGAAAAAAATGATACTTAGAAGCTATATGATCTTCCAAAAAGGCAAAAAACAATTGGTGTAAAGTGGGTCTATAAAACAAAATTAAAAGATAATGGTGACATTGACAAGTACAAAGCACGCTTAGTCACTAAGGGATATAGGCAAGAGTTTAAAGTTAATTACAAAGAAGTTTTTGCTCTAGTTGCAAGACATGACACGATCAAACTAGTAATTGCCTTCGCAGCTTAGAATTCATGGCCTATCTTCCAATTAGATGTCAGATTGGCATTCTTATATGGAAACTTATAAGAACATGTATTTGTTAATCAACCTCTTGACTATATTAAAATTGGAAAGGAGTAAAGGGTTCATAAATTCAAAAAGGTTCTTTATGGACTAAAACAAGCTTCACGTGCTTGGTATAGTCGTATTGAGTCTTATTTTCTTAAGGAAGGTTTTCACGAATGTCCATATGAGCACAACCTTTTGTTAAAATTGGAGATGAATTGAAAATGCTCATTATTTGCTTATATGTAGATGCTTGTATACTTACTAGAAATGATACAACCATATTTAAGAATTTTAAGAGATCTAGGATGGTTGAATTTGAAATGATTGATCTTGGATTGATGCATTATTTCCTTGGTATAGTATGATCTATTATTGGGATATTTATATCCCAAAAGAAGTATGTGCAAAAAGTTTTGGACATATTTCAGACGAAGAATTGTTTGTGAGTACACCAACTGAGATTGGCTTTAAGCTAAACAAAGATCCCAAAGGAAAGACGGTGGATAATACACTTTATAAACAAATTGTGGAGAGTTTGATGTAATTGACAACAATAAAACCTAGAATAATATATTCAATAAGTCTGATTAGTAGATATATGGAGAATCCTGTAGAGATGCATCTTTTGGCTTCTTTCGATACTTGCAACTAAAGATTTTGGGTTATTTTACAAGAAAGACAAAAAGATCAAATTTGATTGGATTTTCTGATAACGATTATATTGGAGATGTTGAGTGTTGTTTTATGGTAATCTAAAAAGCAACAAAATGTCACTTTATCAATCATTGAAGAAAAATTTATTAAAGTTACTTCATGTGTGTGTCGACCTATTTGGTTAAGGAAAACTCTTGAAGAATTGCATTTCAAGCAAGACGGAGCCACTACATTTTATTATGACAATGGCTCAATAATAAAACTCTTCAAAAATCCTATTCTATACGGAAGAAGCAAGCATATTGATGTGAGGTTTCACTTCTTAAGAGACCTCACAAAGGATTGCATAATTGAACTGATTTATTGTAAAAGCGAAGATTATATTGCTGATATATTCACCAAGTCCCTCAACTTGGCATGATTTGTAAAGCTTAGAAAATTGCATGGTGTCTGCACCTTGAAGGATCAAGTTTGAAAGATGGTGTCTCATAGCCACCACATTAAACTGAATGATTGAATATTTTCCGTTTAAGGGAGAGATTATTTAATTATTTTTTACTTTCACATTGTTGTAATTTGTCCTCTTCTTTAGGTGGTAGATAACAGAGTTTTATCAAGCCTTTGATTCTCTTTGCAAGTTACACTTTTATGTCGGTTGTAATTATGTATTTTCTATTTTCATACTAATAACCATTAAGCAATGGTTGCATACAAAGAGGAACAAGTAGCAGATCATTGTATTAAAGTAGCAGAGGCCAATATTCATTATCCCTCTTCTCTATTTTTGTTGTCTTTATTGTTATTCTTTAAAATATATATCAGAAAATGCCAGCAAGATGGCTTTCTTCAATAATTAATTTGAAATTGTATTTAATTCTGTTTCCTAATACACACACACACACATATATATATTGCTAAGATCCGTTATTTTCTTGGAAGTGTCCCTCCAAATCGGATACCCTGCAGCGGTAAGGAAGTAGTCGGCTGGATTGGCTGAAAACTTATCTGAATATAGAAAGTTAATTATTCAAAGTAAACTCCTGGTAGACACCGTGCCTGTGTCACAACTTACAACCACCTCCACTGGAAGTAATTCTACCTTAAAATGCCCACTAAAATGAATCGTCACGGGGATGTGACACATTACTTGATGACATGGAAATAATAAGCTTAAACCTTACCACCTTTTAAAAAATATGTAAAAGATGCCTTCCCAAATGTGGGGATTATTTTATAAGAATTAGATTGGCTTAGATCAAGTACGTAATACAATTCAACTCCATTTAATTGTTGTTTCTACTACTGAATAACGAGTTCCTTGGTCTTACCCAGTTTGAGTTGGAAGTTTGGTCCTCGTCGCATAATTCATGAGAATCATGCTATCAACGTGTACGAGGTTTTTCTGTTAGTATTCTTATCTTATTTTGCACTGGATTTTGCAGGGCCTCTATGACTGTTGGTATCTGCTTTGTATTGCTTTTATTGCTTTCTGTCAACTTGTTAGAAATCTTCCCATACTGAAGTTTCCCAATTCGAGAACATTTCTTATTGTAGTTGTCGGATAATAAAAATACAATCACTTTTTTTTTTAAAAAAAAAATTTCTCTATCAAGCCACTGTTTAATTATGGCTACAGATGCTATTCTGTATCTGTTGAAGAATGTGGCTAAGATGCCACTCCTGGTGTTCTTCAAGAACTCAAGGTATTAATAGATGTACCAATTTTTATGAGGTAGCTTGACGGTAGTTTTGCTTTCTTCCCTTCTTTTAGCTTTTCCAAATGTTATTATGGTTTATTTGTGACTGCTGAATGATTATATCAAATGATAATCTTCTTTTTAATTGTGTTGATTTTATTCCCTTAATATGAATTTCGTTTATTCAGATAAGAGAACTGTTCTGTGTAATATAGCAGGCAAATCCTTTCTCGTTTTTCATGATTAATTGTAGGTTAAGGCCGCCTCTAAGTTTTTGTTATTCTTGATCGAAGTTAAAAATTAATTATGATAATTCACAGTATCTAATGAGTACAGATCCATAATAGATGCCCGGGAATGTCTTCGAGATAGATGACCTAGGCCTAGAAATGGCACAGATTGTGCTTCCTGTGACGCTGGCTTTAGCAGCGGACCCTATTGGTTCCCTGATTGATATTGCATTCATTGGCCACATAGGTTTGTTTTC
Source organism: Anacardium occidentale (assembly GCA_026122585.1). Taxonomy (NCBI): domain Eukaryota; kingdom Viridiplantae; phylum Streptophyta; class Magnoliopsida; order Sapindales; family Anacardiaceae; genus Anacardium; species Anacardium occidentale. Next base: position 155,468 of record JAJEJH010000685.1, on the reverse strand, counting down.
ATTATATCCATCTTTGCTCCGGAAAGTTGCAGCTTGTTTGATGCTTGATTGACCTCTGTGATCGTGTTGCCAGATATAGTAATGAAATATGCTGAAATGATACTTCTTTCTAATGATATTGTTTATTTTGCTAAAAAATCTGAATTAAATGATGCTTTTTCTCTTAAATGTTTCGGGTCTCTCGTTCAATTGTAGGAACAACAATATTCCTATTACTCCATGGGGATAAATAATATGTTATCTGCAAGATATTAAATAAAAAGCACGAAATAACAAAATAAAAACTGCATTGGCTTAAATAGTATTACAAATATTCAGAAACTAAAATTATTTTGAAATTCTATATTGTGGTAGTTAGGAGCAAGTATAGAAAGAGTATCCCTACGAAACTAAGACATGATTAAATAGCCTTTTGGTATTTTTTTGCAGTATGTAATGTCTATGTTTACTGAAATAATTTTTTTCATGACAGTTATGAATGAAGACATGTTATTGACAAGATTGGAGTCTATCTAATTCTTACGATCGTAATCTGGGTCTCTGCTTTATTGATCGAAGCTAATCCCTTTTAAGTATCCATACAAGATCATTGACATATCTTTCTCTTCTTTTGTCCTTCTGTTATTTCAATTTTTCTTTTTATTTTGTGTATAATTGGTATGGTTGGCTCATGTGCAGTAAGGGGAGACATACTACACGGATCTTGCTAATTATTTGTCTTAGTTAATAGAGTTATCAATAGCTTTCAATCAATTACTAGTAATAAGTCAATGCTGGTATATGATCTGGTTTCTGTTTCAACTATTTTATCCATATAGGACCTGCGGAGCTTGCTGCTGTAGGAGTTTCTATTGCTGTTTTCAATCAAGTATCCAGGATTGCAGTCCTCCCACTTGTTAGTGAAGAGCTGATACCTCTAGTTGGTATGTTTTTCCCTTTTTTTTTTGGTCTCATATGTTGTTGAAGGATCATATGCTGATTGCCTGGGTTGATAGCAAAATCTCAGACAAGTGTCAAACATATGAAAAGTTAATTTTAGCTCTCCTCGTATGCCATTTTGTGATAATCACTTCTAACATTTTATAGATGTGTTATTTCAACAACCAGAATCTACATGCAAGACATCATCCATAAGCCATACTCAAACACAGATGCCAAAAACCGAGCATGAGAGAAGGCATATTCTGTCAGCTTCTGCGGCAATGGTTATTGGTACCGTCCTTTCATTCAAGCTTTATTCCTCGTTCTGGCTGCCAAGCATAACTTAAACTATATGAGTATAAACTCTGTGGGTGTTCTTTTTGGAATGCTAGTTTAAGATTATGGTGTATTACTTCATTGTTTGTGTATTTTATTGTCTATATTGGCAGAACCTTGAGGCCCCCTTTTGTACTAACAATTTCTTTCTTGACAAAGTAAATACATTTTTTATATGGTTGATATGATATTCTCGGCCGCTATTACTAGCTTCCGTACTAGTATTAGGAATAATGGTTGTAGGGAATTTCTGAATGTGCAGGATTCTCCTATGATGAAGCCTACACAACAATGCTTGACATTGAGGGAATTTGGTGCTCCTTCTATTCTTCTCTCTTTGGCCATGCAAGGGAGCTTTCGAAAATTTAAGGATACTAAAACACTATTATATGCTACCAGTAAGCAAAGCATTATTTCCTCAAGTCTTTTTAGCTAGCCGCTCCTCGCATCTCTCAAGGCATAAAGAAAGACAAAAAGGCAAGGAAAAAACTAAACTTGCTTGCTGAGAGAAGAGATTCAAAAAGGACAACAGGAAGGGAACTCACATTAGATGGAAGAGGAATCCCAATGGCTACACGGAAATCAACTATAAAAGTCACCGCAATTGGCCCGCACAAGGAAGGAAAGGAGCAGAAAGACTCAAACTAGACGTTTAGAACTGCTCTACTAGGAAGGGGTTAGGACTGGCTTCCACTACGGCTATCAAAACACAAAGAGGATAAGACTCGCTTTCCATCTTTCTTTCTAGAGTGATTTTCTTGCCTGTTGAATGGTCAAGGAATTGATTGACTGTACTTATCACGATTTAGTAAGTTACATTGTAGTCGAGTACAATATCGATTTGACTTCACAATTCAAGGGTTGGAAAGAAGGGATGGATAGCAAACCATGAAGAGGAAGGAACCGGGTAAGATAATATCCATATCTGTATATGTCAACTACCATTATGGTATCACTAGCGTAGTTGGATGGAAGGGAATAATGTTTTTGGAAACTTTTGGATTCATTGTGTCATAACTTGTAAATATATGTTTGAAAACACAACACGAAGGAAGTCATTTCATTATGCTCTAGGAATTGAAATTGTTTTCTATTTTGGATATTAATTTGATATGAGTTTATAAATTGTGCTTGAAATATTATAGTTTCAAGAACTAGAGTGGTGTTATTATCCCCTTTTTCACTATCTTTTGGGGCAATATCTCCATTCCAACTAATATATTTGTATTCAGAACAATATGGAATCATTTTGTCGAACGAAGTTACTTTATGGCTCATTTTCATATAATTTGGTTTTGACGTAGTTGTGGGAGATTTAGCAAATGTGGTTTTGGACCCAATATTTATTTTTGTACTTTGTGTAGACATTAGTGGTGCCGCCATAGCTCATGTAATTCCCTAGTAAGTTCTACCTTTTTGTAGATAGATCCATTATTCTCATTTTTGACTCTTTGGTCATGCTTTGGTTTTTGTTTTCAAAAAACACTTTGATGTCTTCACCCTGGTTATCAATAACTATTTGATTTCCCTAATACTCTTGTGGAAATTAACTGAAAAAATTGATCTATTGCCTCCAAGTTTCAAAGATCTACAATTTTATCGATTTATTAAAATTGGTGAGTAATAAAATTTTTTTCTATGTCTATTTTCTTCCATACTTTAAAAGTGTTAAAGGGTTAAAATTTCCTTTTAAACTCTCTTTTATACTCCAAGTGAAGAATATGTGTTTTAGCTAATTGTAAAATCCTAATGGTGAATAGACACTTTCTTGAACTATATGATGTAGCAATTTCCATGTATATTGGTATATGATATCACAACTTAAAAGATCTTAATAATAGGCTATCTTTATTAATTGGGGAAGAACATGAAGTTGAAACTTCAAGTTAACATGTACTCATAAGAGTTATTCTTGATATGCATAAGTTATAGATACAAGATTTTTGACAGACCTATAATTAAACACTTTTTATTTCTCACACATTTAGTTTATTTGAATTAATTAGTGTCTTTTTTATGTTTATTTGTAATGATTTTACCTATTAGACATTGGTGGAAGTATATTAATACATTGTGATTTAAATGAGAAAATTCTAGTATATTTATTTTTAGACCTTTTAGGTTTATTACAAAGTTATGGTCATATTAGAAGTCTATTTTGGTATTTGGGCCTCTTTGAAGTTAAATTAATCTTCTCAATCTTTTCAAACAGGCTCGGTTCATAGAATTTCAAATTTGTTTGGGCCTTAAAATGCTATTATAAAGTTAGAGCTGAAAACTGGAGTCTTTAAGTCCGACCCCTATAGATTTGAGAGGCCATAATAGCAGCATTCGAATTCCAAACGAGGTGATTCAAGAAGCCTAATTCATCGACACATCTAACTTTATAATTCATATGAAGGCATCAAAGCTCAGATGGATTTTATAGAGGGCTAAAATTAGCAAACGTTTTCAAGTAAAGCACTTTCATGAGCTAGAGATGTCATTCTAGGCTAGTTCTGGTTTTTAGCCCATAACTTAAGCTGTAGGCCTCTGTAAGAGCTGAAATTAGATGCGTTGGAAAGCTAAGAAGTAGCCCTACAACTTTCATAAGAAGACCAAGTCTAGAAAGCCCATTTGCCTAGCCAAAATAGGTCACAAATATGCTATTGGAATTGAGAATATCAAGAGTATATATTTAGCTTTGTCTTTTAGGGTAAAAGGAGACAAAAGGGAGTGAGGGAGAGAGCATATAGAGCATACGCCACACAGTGGAGAGATATATCTTTGTGCATTTCTTTTGTGTTGAAATCATGGAAGGCTAAACAACTATTTCAGTTTTCGGGAAGCTTGAAACTAGTGACTTTTCAACAGTTTGAACATTCAAGTATATTGAATTGATTCTCCTTAATTCTAGTTAAGTTTTTCAGTTTATAAATGCTTGATTGTTGATTTCAATAGTCCTATATTGATTGAACAATTAAATTTCACTATGATTATGATTCATAACTCGTATTTATCCTTATTCTAATCAACACAGTAACAAATAACAATAGGATTTCGAACAAGTTTTCTGAATGTGTTAATAACAAATCAACGCAAGTTAAATGATCTGAGCTTATGAGATTGTTGGTTGTATTAACCTTCGTCTTTTTGAAATTTAAGACAACTACTTAATTAAATCTATAGAGCTTGTTATAAGTTGTTAAGTAGTTAGATTATAATAATGAACTATTATTATTTAGTGAATTAGAAGAAAAAATTGAGTGATAGAAGTTATTCTCATTTAGGGTTCATAGTTTCAGTAGAATTGAATCAACTAGTCAAAAGGTTGAAATTAATTGAAAGTCATAGTTATGAATCAACTTAGAACAAGATTTCATTATTTATTCTTTTTCTTACATTTCATTCGAAATAATCAACTAAAAAACAATACAATGATGAAATTCAATTCTAGGTTCATTTGTAACTATAATTTTCAACAAATTTCAACCTTTAGGCTAATTGATTCAATTATATTGAAACTATGAACCCTAAAAGACAATAAGTTTTTTCACTTAATTTGTCCTTTTAATTCACTAAATAACATTTGTTAGTTATTTAGAATCTAACTACTTAATAACCTACATATAACAAGCTTTATAGATTTAATTAAGAAGTGGCCTTAAATTTCAGGAAGACAAAGGTTCATACAACCAACAATCTCATGAGCTTGTATTATTTAACTTGCGTTGAGTTGTTCTTAACAAATTCAAAAACCTTATTTGAAATCCTATTGTTAATTGTTACTGTGTTGATTAGAATAAGGATAAATACGAATTACAAACCATAATTATAGTAAAATTCAATTGTTCAATCAATATAGAACTATTGAAATCAACAATCGAGCATTCATAATATGAAAAACTCAATTAGAATCAAGGAGAATAAATTCAACATACGAGAATGTTCAAATTGTTAAAAAGTCAATAGTTCCAAGCTTCCCTATAACTAAAATGGTTGTTCAACCTCTCATGATTTTAAAAGCACAAATGAAATGCACAAAGAAAATTTCTCTCTATTGTATAGTGTTTGTTCTCTATGCTCTCTCCCTCACTCCCTTTTTTCTCCCTTTTCCTTAAAAGGCAACGCTAACTATATACTTCATATATTTTATATTCCAGTAGCATTTTCAAGGCCTATTTTGGCAGGCAAATGGGCTTTCTTAACTTGGATCTTTTCATGAAAGTTGTAAGGCTACTTCTCAGCTTTCCAACACATCTAATTTCAACTCCCACAAAGGTTAATAGCTCAATTATGGGCTAAAAACCAAAATTGGCCTAGAATAATGTCTCCAGCTTATGAAAGTTCTTTACTCAAATGTGTCTGCTAATTTTGGCTATTTAAACAATTGATCTGAGCTTTGATGCCCTTATATGAATTATAGAGCTGGATGTGTGGATAAATTTGGTTTTTTGAATCACTTTGTTTGGAATTTGAATGCTTCTGTTATGCCCTCTCAAATCTCTAGGGGTTAGACTTGAGGACTCTGGTTTTCAGCTCTGACTTTACATTAGCGTTTGAAGGCCCAAACGAATTTGAAACTCTATGAACTAGACCTTTATGAAAATCATAGGAAGTCTACTTTAACTTCAAAGAAGACTAAACACTAAAATAGACTTCTAAGATTATCATAATCTTGCAATAAACCCAAAAAGTCCAAAAATAAAAACACTAGAATTTTCTTATTTAAAGCACAATGTATCAATATATTTCCACCAATATATAATAGGTAAAATCATCACAAATAAACACCAAAAAGACATCAATTAATTCAAATAAACTAAATGTGCAGGAAATAAAAAATGTTTAATTAAAGGTTTATCAAATTTATATGTATCATAGTGATATTTATTTTCTTTTTAATAAGTGTCAATTGATTTTTAATTTAAAGTTTACCTAAGGTGCTCAAGCAAACTAGGTTACATTTTTGTTTTGGTTTGTTGAAACCAAATGTATTAGGCAAGCTAATGGTGTTGAAGTTGATATGAGTTACTAAGGAGGTATGGTTGGCAAATAAAATATAAAATTATCCATGTTTTTAGCTTTTTTGTCTTGTCCTCACAATATTTTAGTCATCTCTTTTAAAAGGAGACTCTTGTTAATGGAAATGTAGTAGATGAATGTTTAGTAAAGAAAAAAAAAACCTCTCTTTAGTGTAATTTCTCCTCTACTTTTAGGCTATGCATTTTTCATAAAAACCTCCCAAACACAATATAAACCCACTACTAGATTTTACTTATATTTTTTATTCACCTTATCACCATCAAGTGGTATCAGAGCTCTACAATCTTAAGAGTATTTGTTTTAACAACCTTTATCAAGTAATAGTAATGTACCACCAGCCATGTTAGCCTGCCTGTAAGTCTTGTTTTTTCAAGAAAAAAATATGACTTTTATTATGTGAAAATGACAGTCTTTCTTATGGGATATGATTTGCAGGAAATGATAGAGAAAATGTATCAGCTAATACCATTACCTAATAACCCAGTAGTCCAATAGGTCAACAAACAACATATCTCAACACCAAGAATTCCAAAGCTCTTTTCTTTATTATCTTTGTGGTCGCAGACATAATTTTCCAAGAATTGTTGTTACCAAGACAACAAAGGAAGCATAAGGTACTATTGAAGCTAAGTTCAAACGCAATAAAAGAGTGAGAGTTATAAAGCTTCTCACATTAAAGAGAAAATTTGAAATGTTGAGGATGAAGGATAGAGAGATAGTTAAAGACTATTCAGTCAAACTTATAGAGTTAAATAATTAGATGAAGCTACTGGGAGAAGAAGTTTCAAGTAAAAAAATTATAGAAAAAATAATGGTTAGTGTACCAATGAAGTATGAGTCCAAGATTACAACTATAGAAGAATCTTGTGATTTGAAAGAGCTCATTGTTACAGAGCTTATAAGCAAGCTTTATGTTAAACCCTTTTAGCTTGTATGGCAAATAACCTAGAGGAAGAGAGGGAGAAGGGGAGACGGGAGGGTGAATAGGTTATTTTGAAATTTTCTCAATTTTAAAATTTTTTCCTATTCTACCAACTCAAACATACATATAATTTCAATCAAACACAATTAAGCAAATAAACAATATCAACACAAATTAAAGAGAGTAAAGGAAAGAAATTGCTTAACCGATTTAGAGTGGTTCAGAACTTCTCTATGCCTCCTACGTCTACTACTTCAAGCAACCCCGCTTGAAGATTTTCTTTCACTAACTTGAATCCGAAATTACAATAGTTTTATTACAAGGGATTTCGCCCTTCTTACATTAGTTTTGATATAAGAGATTGCACCTTTAACTTAGTTTTAATAGAGATTACGCCCTACACTAGTTTCATGGGATTACGCTCAAGGGTTTGTGAAAATTTTTTAGAAGAAATACCTCACCAGGCAAATACGCACTCAGCTAGCTCACAAGGTTTCTCTCAAATGATTTATAAATTAGCTTCTAGTGAGAGAGATTATGGAAAAGAATTAGAGAATGAAAAAATGATAGTTTTTAGCCCAATTCTCTTCTCCTGAAGTCTTCAAATCATCTCCAATTTATAGGAATTAGAAAGAAATAGTCGTTAGGATAATTTGAGAGTTGTTGGAGACTTTTTAGAAAACTACGGGTGTGTCATTTTCTTACACGGTTGTACTATACTTTCTAACGATCATATTTTTGCTAACACAGGTGTACGTACCTTTATCACAAGGGCGTGTATCACTTTTTCCTGCATAACCTTTTTAGATTCCAGAAGCTAGCATAAGATGCATGCACAGTCAACGCAAGGGAAACATACAGCTAGATTTTTGCCTTACACACGAGCGTGTGTTTATGCTACACGACCATGTCTTCTGTCTCTTTGATTTGTCCTGTCTTGACATGGCTGCATGTCACGAGCGTGTGTGTCATTTTGCTTTGACACACGGCTAATGTCCTTCTTGTACACAGTCGTGTGTACCCACTTTGTGCACAACATGGGCTTATGTATTAAGCACATGGTCGTGTATGACTTCAATCCTTCAATACACAGGCATGTGTTAGCATGACCCAAGCGTGTGTGACATTAAAGTTTTCATACACGGTTGTGTATGAACATTACATGGTCGTGTAATGCTTATTTCTTCAAGCACCACGGGTGTGTGTATATATATTCCTGCAAAACAAGCTTTCAGATTGATTTCAATCATGAAACAAGTTCTTGCTAGGGTAATTTTGTCATTTCATAAATTTTAACATATTTTTGAAATCATCAAAACGTCAAGGGTTCAATACTTTAAGCTCATGAATAAAGAGCTTTGATTATTAGTGAGAGTGTAAATAAAGTGTATTTCAAGCCAAGCAAAATGTGCAATAGTTAAAAAGAACTCTACAAACGAAAGGTTGTGCAAAGCTCAAGCCAAAAAGATGGAGACATAAAAGGAAAGTACTAGCCTTGTTCTATATGTAAGATAACCAATTATTTGGAGAAGGATTGTTGGTTCAAAGATAAAGGGAAGAAGCAATGTAGATTCTGTAAGCAATATGGACTTATTGAGTGGTTTTTTAGAATTAAACAAAATTAATCTTCTCAATAGTAAATACAGTAAACACAACATACTAATACTATGAAGAGTACAAAGCAACCTAAAGATAACCTTTTCACAGCTGCATATGCTACAAATGTAGTCTTAAGTCAATCATAGATTATTGACTATGGCTGCACCAGTCATATAACTAGAGATGAAACATTTTTCAACTCTTTTAACAAGTCAGTTAAAACTCAAGTTAAGTTGGGAAGTGGTTCTATTGTAAAAGCACAATGTAGTATAAGTGTTGTTGTCCAAACCAAACAAGTTATTAAACACATTTCTTATGTTATACTTATACTTGAATTAGATCAAAACTTACTTGGTGTTACACAAATAATGAGTAAAGGATACTTTCTTAAGTTTAAAGATAAAATATATGCTATTAAAGATAAGAATCAGGTTGAGTTGCTAGAATTAGAATAGAGAACAACTTTTTCCAATTCAAATGTTTATCTGTAAGCCATGTAGCATATGTTTCAAAGAATGTTAAGTTAATTATGTGGCATAAAAGGTTTCACCATTTTAATCTATTAAGTTTAAAATTCATACAGAGTCATGGAGTGGTAAAAGACTTAAATGAATTCAATTTAGATCATAGTGTTTATGAATGATGTAAATTGGAAATGCAAAAGATAAGAAGTTTCCTATATGGTTTGTCATCGGAAGTCAAGCAAAAACTAGAGCTTGTGCATACGGATGTGTGTGGTCCTATAAGGATAAAATCCTTGAGTCAAAACAAGTATTGTGCTCTTTATAGATGACTATGCAAGAATGACATGGGTGTATTTCTTAACTAGCAAAGCACAAGTATGTGTTCAAAAAATTTAAAACTTTGGTAGAAAATCAAAATGGTGCAGGATTAAACATTTGATATTAGATAATAAGGGAATATATACATCTATTGAATTTAAAAAATTTTGTGAAAATAAAGGCACAAATCAATAGTTTACTATCAGCTATACGCTTAAACAAATTGGTGTTTTAGAGAGAAAAAACAGGATAATAGTACAGATGACTAGATACATATTGATTGAGAGTAAAATGTCTCAATGTTTTTGGGTAAAAGTAATATATACTACTGTGTATCTCCTCAACAGTTTACCTACTAAAGCTATATAAAATGTTAAGTCTTATTAAAGCATGGTTAGGAGCTAAACCAGTTTAGTTCTATATGTTATGTACATGCTCTATAGAAAAAAATGAGTTTTATAAAAAAATTTTGTATGGTTAAGAGCTAAACCTAACCATATTGAAGCATGGTTAAGAGCTAAACTAGCTTACAAACACTTAAAGATACTTGGTTCTCTATATTATATACATGTTCCAGTAGAAAAAATGAGCAAATTAGACCAAAAAGCTAAAAGATGTTTCTTTCTTGGCTATGTAGCTGAAAGCAATTACTATAGAGTTTATGATTTGGAAACTTAAAATGTGTTGGTAAGAGATATGGAAGTCAATGAAGGAGTATATTAGAATTGGGAAAAGGAAACCATAAAAAAGAAAGATAGAGAAGGGAAGTCTGTTGGTAATTTCAATATAAGTGTTGACTCACCTTCAAGCTCATCAAGTTATAGCTCTTCAAGTAACAATGAATATGATCTGAATTCCATATTCATTTGATGAATTATCAACTTGCATATAGAAACTAGTGCAATAAGTACTATTATGGTAGTTATCCTTGTAACAGGTGAGATGTATCAAAGTAATCGACACCTTACTTCTAAATAAAGCCTTTTGCTACCAACCTTGCCTTGAACTTATCCATGGTGCCATTCACTTTTATTATCTTTTTGAAAATCCATTTACATCCAATTCTTATGGAACAAAGTAGAAGATCAACCAACTTCAAAGTGTTGTTTTCCATAATGGAATCCACTTTATCGTTTATAGCTTCTTTCCAAAAAATTGTCTTTTCAAAGGTTCTTGGATCTACTTCTATAATGAAGCACTATGGAATTTGCCCATTCACAATTTCACTAGTTTCTTCTATAAGAAACATAAAGAAATCAAGTCCGTAAGTCTTGACCTCTTATTAGTCTTTTGCCTTTTGAAAGCTCTACAACCTCTTCATCATAATCACTTTCTAAAACTTTCTTTCTTTGTCCAACTCTCTTTTTGGAACCTCATCTTTAATAATAGAAATAGAGTTGAACCACTTTCATAAAAGATAGTATCTCATACTCAATCACAATGTTTACTGATACTGAGTTATTAGGTACTATTACCATGAACCTATATGTCTTACTATTATGTGCATGTCCTAAGAATGTGCATTCACTTCATTGTTCACTCAATTTCTTTTTTTGGGTTCAGGAATTTCAATACTGGCATGACAACTTCAAATTCTAAGATAGCTTAGATTTGGTTTCCTCTTATTCTAGAATTTGAATAGGGTATTGTTACTCATTTTATTAAGAATTTGATTGAGAATATAACATGCTATAAGCATTGTCTCTCCCTAAAAACCTTAACTCAAACCAGAGTTGGAAAACATTACATTAATCACTTTTGTCAAAACATTATTCTTTCTCTCTCCCACATCATTCTGTTATGGTGTATAAGGTATAGTTGTTTCATGCACAATCCCAAAGGACTCAAAGTACTTTGGAATATAGTACTTTCCACCTTCGTCTGACATTAATCTTTTTATATAGGCCTCGCAATGAAGCTCAACTTTAGAATTATATAATGAGAATTTTTTCATCACTTTATCCTTAGAATGTAATAAATAAACATAATAAAATTGAAAATAATTATCAATGACTGACATAATATCTTTGGCCTCTAAGTGTGGGCGTAGTATGCATATCACAAACATCACTATGAATAATTTCTAGCCTATTTGAAGTTCTTTCAACATTTTGGAAAGGATTCCTAATGATTTTAGTAAGCATTCAAATATTATATTTCTCATTGCTTTTATTAAAGTGAAGTAGCAAGTTAAATTCAACCATATCATGAAATCTTCTAAAATTCACATGTCCAAGTCTAAAATGCCAAAGAAATTCAGAATTAGAGTCAATGATATAAGTAGAAATAATATTATTTCCGTTAACAAAAGTAATGTTCAGCTTGAACATGTCATTACAAAGATGGTCTTTGCCTACAAACATTCCCTTTTAGACAAAACAAAGACATCTGCCTCAAATACAAGCTTGAATCCAAATTTACTTAACAATGTAGCAAAAACAAGATTCTTCCTAACTTCTGAATAAAATATACATTTGTCAAAGTCACTTTCCTACCAAAAATAAATTATTTTTCTACATTGCGTATGCCATGAACTTTGACAATAGAAAAGTTCCCCATCAACACAACCATGCCTTCTGGTACAGATTCCATGGTTCTGAAGAATTCCTTATTCTTGCATACATGCCTTGTGGTGTCGGAATCTACCCACCAAACAACAACATCATCAATCATGTTAATTTCAAAAGCACAACAACTAGATTACTGCGTATAACACTTGTAAAGCCATTATTCTACTTGATTTTCTTAAAGTGATAACAATCCTTGAAATGCTCAGGTTTCCTATAAAAGTAGTAGATCACTTTTTGCTTCTTTTTCTTCCCCTTCTATGAGCTACCACCTTAGCTTTTTTAAGGTAGTCTTGGAAGAATTGTCTTATTCCACCATATGCACCTTTAGAACAGGAATAGAAAGCTACTTTGGCTCAATTTACATATGAAAATCTTCTTCCACACGAAGAAATTTAGCCAATTTATTAAGAGAAGTATCTTCTTTTTTATGTTTCAGACTTCTTTTAAAGTCTATCCAAGAAAGAGGTAATTTATCAATTACAGAAGGCACAACAAGTGTTTCATCCACATGCATGTTTTAAAGTTTAAAGTGATTCAAAATTCGTTCAAGTTTAGTAAATTACTCCATAATAGACCTACCATCCTGTATTTTATAATTTATTAAAGTGAGAAAGAAGAAACTTCTTACTGGTGGCATCCTCAATCATGTATTTGGTTTCTAGTTTCTCCCACAGTTCCTTCACTATGGCAACTTCATGATAGATATTGAATAGAGAGTATGACATAGCATTCAAAATATGTCTTATGCAAATCTCATCATCCATCTTCCATTTCCGCCTTTTTCTAATCTCAGCAACGATCTTATTCTCTTTCTCTGCTAGTTTGGAGGTGTTCAAAACATAAATAACATGTAGAGACACCAGGAGAAAGTGCACCCTTTTTGCTAGTGAAGAAAATTACCACCATTAAACCTCTCTAACTTCACAAAGTCAGTAAGCAAATCCTCTATAGATGAAGTTGTCATTTCACAGAAATTTTCTTTAGATTGTTGAAGAACAAACAAAATAAAATACTAACTTCAAGGCATGTAACAATGCCACCTTCCTAAAGGAAATTTCGCCCCTCTAACAGATGCAATGAGATTGGTGCGAAACCTTTATGATTTGCACTAACTATGATAGTCTAGAGCTTTATGGTATTTCTCTCAGAATTTTTTTCCTCTCTCAAAACTATTGTTTCCTATAGTAATATATACAATAGTTTTAATAGAAGAAGTGGGGTTGTGGTTCAATCAGTTACAAAGATTGTTGTGCAATTTTTAATGATTCAGTCAATTAAAAGTCATCAAAATGTCATAAAATTGTTGTGCAATTTTTAATCTTAACTGCTATGCAATTATTAATCTTTTAGCTTTTCATTTTCAATATTGAAACTCCTCTCCTAGTCACTGCTCCACCCATTTTCCATGCTTCCCCATTTGTCTCCCTTTGTGTTTAGATTGATCCACCTTGCCAAGAGACACTACTTCTCTACTCTTTCTCATTTGTTTCTTCCATTGCACCCTAGATCCTAACATCATCTTAACCAAGTGTCGGAGTTTCATGAGTGCAAATTGAAGTAATAATTCCTTGGAGTGGAATGGATATAGTTTTCTTGGGGTTCTTTGGAGTTTCATTGTTTTCAATCTAATGATTTTTTTTTGGATTTCATGAAGTCCCTTCGCCTTCAGAAGTAAATACCAAGAGTTTACATCAGTGATTCAAGATATTTTGGCACAAAAGTTATGGGATTTTTCAGATCATGATTAGACTAAGGGCTAGCTGAACTAGTTAGGATATAATGTCAAGATTATTTCAGCAGAGCTTGGTACAGTCCCTGAAAGAGGATATAAAACATAAAAGATCTTTTTATGCAGCCTCCGTTTCATTGTGCCATTCTCTGAGCTGCATATGCAGCATTGCACTTCTCAGTTTTGGAGTTCTGTGTAGTGCAATGCTCCCTTTATGATTATTTTCAGTTTTCAATAAATTTTAATAATCTATTAGTAAGAAGATATATTTGTATCTGATCGTATAAACTTTCTATTCACAATTTGATTTTATGAAAAGGCTAGAACCACTGCCTCTCGTGTGTTGCAGGTGTGCTACTTTTTTAAATAAGTACTATCTTTCTTTCTGTCTGCATTCTGGGGCTAGTTCCCTCGGTCACAATTTTATCTGTGTTACCTTATGCTTCCAGATTATTTACAACGGAAGTCAGTGTTTTCCAACTTATGGGTGTGACCATTCCAGTATTCCTCTTTACCTTCCCAAATCAACTTAATGACTGTCATTCCATTTCCATTTAATGAATAACAAATTTATTGCGGTGTCTCAACCCTTTCATGTGTTAGCCTTTGTGTTCGCTGACATCAACTGTGGCGCATCAGATAATGCATATCCTGCCTACTCAATGGTCGCTGTTACCACAATTAATAAGTTTCACCTATGGTTAGTGCTTCACTTCTGTACTTCTTCATTTTGCATAATCTTCATTTACACAATAATCAATTAAATTAGTCATATATATGTCATAAAATGTCTCTTGTATCTGATTCTTGGCATCTTTATTACTCTCTAAACTTTCTCATTCTTCACTCCCGGGTTTCGGTGGCAGGTCTCACTCTTCATTTACATGTGTTTGTGTGTTTTTGCTGGATTTTTGAGGTAAGATGTCTAATTGGCACCTCATATTTTCCAGGGTTTAGAAGTCTATACATTTGCCTTAACTCCCAAGGTATCTAAGGAGCAATCTTTTTCTTCATAATTTTAGATCTGTTAATTTCTTTTTCATGGTAACAAGTAGATTCCCTTTTCATGTTTCGAAGAGAAAGATTATCGACTAATGATTTTAACTAACTTCAATATTTTCTTGACTTAGTTTTGAACATGTTCATCTGCAGGATAGGAACAGAAACAGGACCTTGGAGCTTTATCAGTATCTGATTGCTGTCCAGAATCGGTGTTCTTTTATTGTTCTGAATTCAAATGTTGTTTGTTCATTTGCATGCCTTATTACTGAAGACCGTCTTATAGGTTTAAGAGGAAATAAGAAAGTATTCTTATGATTCACTGGTCTTCATTTCTGCTCCTTTAAAACGGTATATGTAGATGGAATCGAAGTAATAACGTATGAACTATCATCCCAGTTTAACTTCAACATTGTGTGCATATATAACTAAATTAAAAATAAAGTAATGTTTAATCATATAATGATGTATTATTACAGATCTCTAAGTGTTTAAGGGAGTAAAATGGTCTCAATTTTATCCACTTATTATTTTTTACTTTAATTATATTAATAATTATTTTAAATATAATGACATTGAGAGTTGAGAGTTGATTTCAGCGCTGAAGAGTAAAAAGTTACAAATGGAAGGTTTTGAATTCAAGCAATAGGGAGTTCAGTTTCACAGAAGAAATGAGAAAAATATAAGTTGAACCTCAAGATATATATTAAAAAATAATAATTTTGAAAGTTAAATATTTTACAAGAAAACCGTGTGATGGGAATGAAGGCTGATACTAGTCTTCTTTGAGGACATTTATTTGGTGTTTTATAATTTTTTTGTCCAATGAGTATTGGCTCCACCACACCAAACACTATCCAAATTTACAATTTATTCTGATATTTCCATTTAGTTTTACATGAACCAAATCTTGTCCTTTGCCATGCAAATTTCAATTGCAATGCAAGTGATTTCATAATCAGAACAAAATGACTGCCAACAATTTGACTATATACAGTGCAAATTATATTTTTCTTTAATCTGATAATGCTATCTAAATCATTAGACAGAGTGGAATAGTATAAAACTTTCTCCTCTTTTTTTTTTTTATTATAAGACTATTATGGAATATATACCAATATGTACTAGTATGTCTCCTAAAATCTATGTGAAAGATGGAGCAATAATAAGGGGTGGCCTAGGGCTGAAAATAACACCATAACCACTGGTAGATTGTTGACATTATTAAGGGAAGCTAAGCATGAAATTTGCAAAAAGGATAAGGCATTTATAGCTACCCAAAATGGCAAATCTTCCAACTGATATGAAACTTCTTCTATGAATTTAAATGCATACTGCCCAACCCATCAAACCTATGTCCCACGCCATTAACTTTTAATCAAAAAAATATATATATATTTATGAGAATTTGTTGCTCTAGACTTCTTACTCCACTCCATTCTATATAAAGCATGGGTTTTACAATATTGTTGACACCTTATCAAACTTAAACACAACACTTCAAACTCATAAATCTGAAGACTCAAGTGAAAAATAATCCCAAGCTTGAAAATAAAATCTCATTGTCAATGACAAAACCATTCTACTCATCTTTTGCCTATGTACCTCTCTTTTGCTTGGCCCCTTGCCTTCTTTTTATTTTGTGTTTTACCTTGGGTTTATTGCATTAGAAACTCACATATATTTATGATATAAAAAATATTTGGGATATTGTCATAGACCCCCCATGGGATGTTTTTTTCTTTTTTCCAATCTATAGCTAATGTTTCAAAAAGAATTACACATCAAAAGCTGACTAAGGTGCTCCAATAAAATGTTTACTCTAAGCACTAAATTTTATCAAAATCCTTCCTTTTCAATTGTGAATGAATAAAAGAAGATTAATAAATCTTGGTGTTACTGTTTGTCACCTCAGCTAGAAAGATTTCTGTTTAGTTGGACTTAATGTAATGGAATCAAATGAAGTTGATTTGTCAAGGCAACTGAATGAATATAATAATAATAATAATAATAATAATAATAAAACTATAGTTCAATGTTACATCATTAGGGTACCATCATTAGTTTGTCTCTTCACCTCAACAATTATTTGACTTCAGACTACAACAAGAGAAGCAAAGTTCCCCTCTTCTCATCCCCAAAAAATGTGACCAACCAAACAAAATACTTTCTTCGGGAAACTGCATGTTCTTTCTTGGTCTCCAAAGATGATCATAAATACAGCAGAAAGGAAGGCTAAACCACCATAGGGCTTTTAGCTTTCATTGTACATTAACGTATTGTTGCTCATTTTTATAAGGCAAAAAAATTGAATATAATAGGAATTTCGATTTGAAGATATTTAAGATAAAGATTGAAAAAAGAAAAAACAACTAGCCTAGGCTTTTAATCTTTTGAGTAAAACCCGGAGGTTTCTCCTCACCTTTTTTTACTAACTTCTGTTGTAATAATAAATGACTGAAAATAAAATTCCCTTCTCAAACTACTTTCTTCCACCGATTTTCTTGGTTCTGTTTCTGTTAATCTTTGCTTATCCACCATCAGCGTCCACCCAAAAAAATCAGACACATCATTTACCAAAAAGTTTCTTGTTCACTGTCTCAGGGCTCAGCGAAAATGGGTTCAATTTTGCTGAGCCACAAGTTGGTCAAGCTGCATTTGCTCAAGCCATGCTCCCAAAACAGCATGATCAACTGATTCAATTTGAAGATTCGCACTCGAACCTTCACTTGAAGAAGAAGTAGCTGGCACACCCGAGACAGGTGTTGCCGGCTTTTCTTTAATCTCAGTTGGAGATTCTTTCACAAGAGATTGAACCCATGACAAATCGGGTTCTTCTCCATTGCCAAGCTCAAATGAAGAGGATCTCTTGTGCTTACCCAATTCATCTGTTGTTACAGTCCAATCTAGCTTGCCATTGGAAGAACCCCATTTTGACCAAGAATTTAGAGGAGAACCAACTGCTGCAGTAGAGTTGGAGCCAAGTTCCCGAGAGCTAAGGCTGCGAAACTGTTGCTGCCTCTCTCGCTGGGCTAACAATGACATTCGTGAGCTCAACGGAGATATAGGCTCCACATTCCGGGGAGACATCCTTCCGGATGATGGCACCCCAAAAGAGCCTTGTAATAGAGGGTGATCGACATTCTTAGGAGAGAAATTTGTATTGATCGGTGATAACATGCTCTGCTGCTGCTGAAATTGATTGAGAATTGCAGATTTATGTGTTGGCGAGAAAACAGCAGAAGCCAGAGCTGGATCAGAGTAACGAGGAGACGAGCTCTCAGCAGTAAAGAGGTCATCAAGATTTGATGGGGTTAGAACTTTCAACCGACCAGAACGACTCAAGGAATTAGAACTCAGAGATGGTTGTGAGAGGCTGGATAATTCATTAAGGAGCTGCTGTTGCTGCACATCAAAATCTGGGAGTACATTAAAATCTTCTGCAGGAATGTCTCTTGCATTCAGAGAAGATCTCAAACGACTAGATTGAAGATTACTTCCTGGGAGATGCAAGGCCGGAACATTTGGCTGAGGCCAAGCAACATTTGAGTGCGAAATTCCATTAGTAGATGGAGACATCGGTGGAGTGAACGGTGAAGGAGACATGACAGACACCGATGAAGGGGAGCCAGGCAAAAGGCTCAATGTAGCGGCAAAATCCATGGCAGTAGCACCGGTGGTACCTGAGCGAGGCGAAGGGACAGCCGAACCTGTAGACACATACAATGGTCGGAGTTCCTCAGAAGTGTGTGCGAAGAAGCAGACTCTTCTAGCACAATTTGTACCATCCTTACAAAGCCGGGTTCGATATTGAGCTGGGTGAAGCCAACACTCAAAAACACCATGAGCATACTCACACATATCTCCTCGTCTACAAGCCCCCTTTCTGAAATCAGGACAAGGAACACAACTGTAATGAAACTTTCTCGGATCCCTTCTTCGAGCATTTTCCCCTGGGTGAACAAATGGGCACTCAGTCCAATCATGTGAATAGGCACGTGAACAGGGCCGCACCTTGAATGAGTACATCCTGAATTCATCAGTGGAATATATGCTGTTTTTTATGTCTGGGAGAGATGGGTCAATAGGATATTCTTTCTTCTCCGATGCATAAGAAATAGGAGCATCATTTAACTTAAACTTCAAAGGGGAATCTAAAACAAATGTCGGGGAACCATTTTCAAAAGAAGGTGAAAGAGGTGGTGAATTTGAATTTGATGTAGCAGTTGAAACCCTAAGATTACGCTGAATCATAGAACCATCAGTTGCAAGGAGTTCTTCGAGAGTCAATCTCACATCTTGGAGCTTAGGAGGAACAACAATAATGTCAACAGGACGATGACCATTTGCATCTACCAAATTAGGATCAGCACCGGCAGCTAAAAGCAGTTTCACAACATCAACAGCATTTAAAGCCCCGCCCGAGGCAGCACAATGAAGGGCAGTGCTTTGATCATTGCCACAAGCTCGATTTACATCAGCATCTGATTGGGAAAGAATCAGTCTTATGATATCAGTACTACCATATGTAGCAGCAACCATTAAAGGGGTTCTCTGCTCATTAACCATCTGCTTTGAGCCCTTCTGTCTACCATACCATAAACCAATCTCATCAATACCAGATGGATCACAGTCAATAGACCTTTTGAAGCCCTCAAAGTCATTGTTAGCAGCAAGCTCAAGCAAGCTCGCAAAAGTGTCATCAGTCTCAACCGTCAAGTGATTCATGCCTATGTTTGTGTGTGTATTTTCGTCAAAAGAAAGAAAAACCGGTGTCCGAGGCGGTGTCAGCTTCAACCGCTCCGGTCCACAGCACATGCTTTCATTTGCTAAAAATCTAGCTGAAATTGAACACCTAATCCATTAGAATCAATCCATAGAGAAACACTAATTTCAAGCATGAACTATTAAGATAATCACAGTCTAAAAAGCCAAAAGAAAAAAACACTTGAATATAGTGAGGCGAGACAGAGTTACGCTGCAATATAGATGAGCATGAATTGTGACTCTCGATGAAGTATCAGGTGAAATTAAAAAAGCTCGAAGATTTAAAATCCACTTACAGTTCAGGACAAAGTGATTGTAAATAGAAGCACCAAATGTAGACGACAGAATAACTAAGTCACGCATCATACAAAAAAATCCGGCTCAACCTCAAAAACCACAGAAGTAAATATGACCGCGTGAGTTTTTTTCTCAAATTTTATAAACAACATGAAATCATTTTCCCTTGCGTAATCTCTGAAAACAAAACAGAGTCAAGGCACAGATACGGATGAACTGAGACTCAACAGCTTACTTTATCCAAGCTTCCAAGTAACCAAACATCTGGCAACTCAACATTCAGTATTTAATCTTCTCATTTTACCCAAAAGAGAAGACTTTTCCGTTAATTTTCCCGTGTTTTTCTCAGTAAACAAACAAAAACAGAAAAAAAAAAAAATCTAAACCGAAACAAGTCAAAAGCATCACGTTCAAAACCGAAGAACGCATCAATTACAAAATAGTAAAAGATCTGAAACAAACCAAATCTCTGTCATTCATTCTCATCATTTCTTAACCAAACATGAAAACACAAAAGATCTTCTCACATATGATCACTCACACACTCATTACATAAAAAGCATGACTGTCTCAACCACGTATTCATCGATACAGCACGAACACACACGTGATCATAAGTACACAAACAATTGAAAGACGAGATGATGAAAGCGAATCTTACCAATTCACAGAGAACGAAACAAAAAGAAACCATGCGTACAACTTCTCAGATCTAATCTTTGACTCTTCAACTCAAACATCAACTACGAGCAACGAAGAGAGTAGAACTCAGCTTTCTTCATCGTCTCCATATCCTGAGTTTTGCTTTCTTTCTTTCTTTCTTTCTTTCTTTCTTTTCTTTCATGAGAACCGAAAAGGAGGAAAAAAAATTAAATAAATAAAAAAAACAATAATTTTAATTTTTATGTTTTGATAAAATCGCCTGTCCAATGGTAGAAAGAAAGAGAAAAAAATAAAATTATTAAAGACAAGCGCACTGAGAATTTTGATAGCCTGTGTTTTTTAAATTATTCTTCTACTTTTACATCAGCCAGTCACATCACGACGCGTCTCGTCTCTCGGCATATTCTAAGGATAAATATGTCATTTTATGTGCCAGTTCTGGTTTGATCGTTTAAGGTGGCGACATTTGATTGGCTTGTTGTGAGAATTTTGGATGGTACCAAAACGACATAGATGGTGCGTAATAACTTAACCGTGTCAGGGGTCAAATTTTATGGAAATTCAACCCAAATTCACCTTACATGAAGGTTAATTTTGACGGGAGTGATCAAGTGTTACATGTCTCAGAATTAAATGCTACTCTAGAGTGATCTGGCAGTTATTGAAGTCAAAAATCTCTGAAGTTGTCCAGTTAAAGCTTGAAATACCCCTAGAAGTCTCTTGATATAACGACACGTGGGATTATTTGATCATTGTAAGCATGTGGCATGGAGTACTGAAATCTAGACAAAGCTTGTAAGTAATCGGGAACCGGTTGGGGAGGTAGAAAGGTGGGAAAGGTGATGGGCAGCTAGGTAAAGAGGTGACTGGCGGAGCCGGTGACGACGGGCCTGCGGAAGGTGGATTAAAGTGGATTTAAAAGAGGACTGGCGTCCACCAATAAGAGAGAGATCTAAGGCTGTCTGGATTTCAAGTGTACTACTTTAATAGCAAAGGAGCAGAGCGGACTTGAAGGAAGAGTCAGTTTTGATTAAATGATGGAGTCAAATCACAAGGGGAAAGAAAGCGTGAAAAAACCATTGACACAAAATCGATAGAAAATTAAATTATTTTAGAAAAAAACAAATTATTATTTAATTAATTTAAGAAGAGCAGGTCCTGATTGACCAAATACTATGGCTGAAAGATAATATAATAATTTTTTATTTAAGATCAGAGATTTATAAGACTGAATGAAAGAGAATATAATAATTTTAATTTTAGGGTTAGAGATTTATTTGTGTGGTGAAGGGAAGCTTTTCAATTTTCTTCCACAACGGGGATTTGTTTAGTTTAAGTAATTTTTTATTATTTAAAATCAAATATATTATAAAAATAAATTATTTAAAAATTGTTAATACATTTAATAAAATTAATATATAAAAATAATTACTAATTTCAGTATAATTGATAAAAAAAATATTAATATATTATTTTTAATTAAATACCTTTAAAAGATTATTAAATATAAATTAATATTTATTTAATTAAAATTAATAAGAGGACAATAATTTAAAATATTAAATTATCATTGTTTTTTAATAAAATGACCAAAATTTAATTTTTTTTTTATTGAAGTAATTAAACTTCATTTTTTTATCGAAGAGATTCAATTTTTTAATTTTTTTTATTGAATTAACTAAATATTTATTATTTTTAATAGAAAATATGAAATCGTCATCTAACTTTAAACGATGTTATATAAAATTTATATGATAATTTTTTATTAAAAACGTTAGCATGAACATTTTGGCCTGGTGACATGAACATTTTAAAAAATAAATAAATGGTTATTAAATATTCTTCAATAAGAATATTGAAGAAATTTGACAAACTTAAATATTTAGTAAATGTGATTATAAATAACACGACTCTAATTCAAAATTTGGCTTAGTTAGACTTATTAAAATATTCATTGGTTGAACCAAGATTGAACTTAAATTAAGTTAAATTTGAATTCGAGTGAACTCAAGTTCAGCTCAATTAATAAAAAGTCAAACTTTAACTTAAATTTAAACTGAACTCAACATATTTAGTGGATACGAACTCGAGTTGGAGATTTGACAAACTCAACTTTGTTTACAAAATTTTTAATGCACATTTTAAAATAAGTCATCAAAATGCCAGTATTTTGATACGTAATTAGTTAAAACGAATTTTTTAAGTTTGTAAATGTATCAAATCAAATTTCTCTAAAATTTAAATTTGATAATATTAAAATTACGAATTTGAATTTATTATAATTAAATTTGATTCAAACTTGATCAAATCATATTTGAATTTAAATTTAAATAAATTTGATTTAAATTCAACCCTAATTACGATGAAAATTCTTAAAAAAACTTTCACAGAGTTTTTTAGTTATTTATTTGAAAGCCATATATAATTAATATAATTTTATTGTTTAATTAAAAAAATACTAAGTTGGTAGATGGTTGACAGAAACCAAAAAAATGAGATTCAAAGAATGGAATTGACCAGTTCACCTGATTTGGTTAGCATCAAAGTTGAGCTGTCCAAAATCTATTTCGAAAACTACATTTTTGATGCTTCAGATTGGCCTTTGACAGCTTAATTTAATTTAACCGGAGTGTAATACATTTCCCCACCAAAGTTTTGGTATAAAATCACTTTTTCACTCTTGAGAGCATCCATCATATTTTTTTTCACTCAAACTCTAATTTTCTTAATGGAAAGTAAACTCAGATATAGCTATAGAGATTAAAATTACCATATTACCCTTATTTGTTTGACTTATGTTAATAATTATTAAGAAACATGAAAAATGAGTGAAATTCCCATATTAATTAACTATTTTTTTAATTTTATCTACGAATAATTTCATAAAGAGAAGAGAGAAGATGGCTTGAAACAACAAAGAAAATGAGAAGTTTACGATTGTTCTACCCAAATTAAGATAGCATTTAAAGCGAATACAAATCTAAAATTCGAGATGACATTTTTGCCAATGTGATTATGAAGTTTTGTTATAATTGTTAAGTACAAGATCATAATTGTGGTAGGAGGCCAAAATTGCCATGGCTATAAGATCACAGCAAGGTTGACATGGCTAAGTATAGGGTTGTAGTCATTGGCTAGAGACCCTGAATGATGAGTCCTTTCTTAACAAAGCCAATTTCACAACCTTATTTCAATATTATCAAAAGGGCGCCTGTGGCGCCGGTTTTTACCGCGCTATGCCAGGACAGACTTGCCACTCTTGTTTAACCACCTTAAACGTGGTCAAGAGGAGCGCATAATGGGTTTGTGGCCCGTTATAGAGTCTATGAAGTCGCCACCCGAGAATAACCTAGAGAAAATATGTATTGATGAAGACGGGCGATTTTATGGATCCCTTGCAGAGGACCCAACCTTTCTCACCAGCCCAATGGTTGGGTTCGGAAAGTCAGGTACAACGATGAGAAGGTGTTAGGCACCCATACTGCCTGGCCCGAAGGTTGACCTCCACTTTTGTGGTTTATTTGTTAAACGCGTTATCGAGTTTAATTAGATTTCATTTTTATCACGCAATGCATTATTATTATTCATTACAATCATTCACCAAAATTGTGCAATCCGAGGCGTAGGAACATCTCTAGATTTCTACATGTTGTTTTTCTAGACTTACTTTCGAAGTGGGGTAATCTGAGGCATAAGAACATCTCTAGGTTTCTACGTGTATTGTTATTCCGGATTTGTTTTCGAAGTGGGGCAATCCGAGGCGTAGGAACATCTATAGGTTTCTACATATTATTTTTTCAGACTTGCTTTCGAAGTGGGGCAATTCGAGACGTATGAACATCTCTAGGTTTCTACATGTGTCGTTATTCCAGACTTACTTTCGAAGTGGGGTAATCCGAGACGTAGAAATATCTCTAGGTTTATACATGTTTCGTTATTTCAGATTTGCTTTCGAATTAGGGTAATCTGAGGTGTAGGAACATCCATAGATTTCTACATTTCGTTATTCTAGACTTGCTTTCGAAGTGGGGCAATCCAAGGTGTAGGAACATCTCTAGGTTTCTACATGTGTTGTTTTTCCAGACTTACTTTCAAAGTGGGGCAATCCGAGGCGTAGGAACATCTCTAACTTTCTACATGTTGTTTTTTTTGTCTCTGTTGATCCAAAATTAGTTGTCTTTTCTTTATACTTTGTTGCATTTTGCATGTGTTATTATTATTATAATTTTTTTTTGTTCGGGTTTGCTCATCTATCCTCAATTTAATATCTTGAAAGCATCGATTCAAATTTTTTAGGTTTATCATCATCGGGGATGACCCTGTTGGGTCCAAAATAGGGTGTTTACAGTGCCTACTATTATAATTGTATTTCTCCAAAATGGACAATTCAACAACAATTTTGTTACTTTCGACACTTTACTCAAAGCAACATGACATATAATCCCCTCGATCATTGTCTCAAGAAAATATCTTTGTGACCACATGCATTTTCTTATGCAACCCACACAAACAGACGACAAAAATTTGTACTTTAATGTATTGTATTTTTACTCCAAACATTATCAACAAAAAAATCTCATGAAATTACAAAAATTATCAATAGTGGTAGAAAAAAGGCTAACCTAACAACAATATTATGATTTATTAGGGATACCTTCTTAGAAAATTTGGAATTTAAGCTTAATACCTTATTATATATTACTTGAGTTGATTAAGAACCTAGAGATTCGAATTTTTGTTTGCTAAGTAATGAGACGTTTGATGAAATCCTCTTTCAATGGATTTAATATTTGAGAAATAAAATTTCATTTTACATTTGTTATCAACAACTTCTTGCATTGAACTAAGAGGATGAATAGAGTTTTCAGGTATACAACCAAAATGGTTATTTTAAATTGAATTGATTTTCCATTCTACTATAATGAAGGATTTGAATATGTGCTAGTCATAGGGAAAGACAATGGAGGGAGATAATGACAACGTAATGTTAGGGTTGACAGGAAACTTAGGATGAGATCTGTTGTTTCTTTCATGTCACACCTATTGATACGTCTTAAGAGTATTTTTGTCATTTTCATTGATTGGTTAAGTTTTAAACATGTTTATATGTTGAGTGAGACCCTGTATGACCATGCACATTAGGAGTGCACGCCCGTGCATGAGTTAAAAACAGTAAAATAGTCATTTCTTACATGAGTTGTGAAATTGTCTAAGTGTTGAAGGATGTTAACCATGCATAAGGTGGTGTACATCTCGTGCACTCGAAGAGGATAAGAATAGTTAATTGGATTCCATGAGCGACCATGGATAAGGTAATGTATAGTCATGCAACGATTTAAATTTTGGATAACACATTCTTGGAGATCATGGGATATGGTTTTCATTGAACAACTAAATGAATGACAGTACAAAAAAGCTATATGATCATAAATAATGTTATTTGATGAAAATTTATAAAGAGACGTGAGATGATTGAAGGCTTATTTTCATTATTTACATTTCCAACGAAACTAGAAAAGATAGAGAGAGATTTCTTAAGTATTAGAGGTCAATAAAGAAGTTTGAATTCACCAGAAATATGCTAGTTGCCACGTGAAGATTAACCTATCTATGGAAGACAAGTAGTGACTTTTCTTGTGTTTATGCTTTCTATTGTGAAGATCTTTATATTGTTGTGTTGATACTTATAATTAAATGAGATATACATGAAAAAAATGATATGCTAAAGTGAAAAAACTGGAATAAAAACTGAATTATCATATGGTTGGATTAATATATAAAAGTAGGTAATAATCTACATATTTGAATAGTTATGTTAAAACATGTTAAATGTTGATTATTTGATTATGTATGAATTGTTGAAGAAGAAAGACTTAATTTTCATGAATAATTTTCATGAATTAGGGCATAGAAATGTCATTGAAAGCATTAGATCTTCAGGTCTAGATGACGATGCATAATTATTCATGAGAAAGTGAATGATTGTGCATACATAAGATTAAAGATGATATGGTCTTGTATGGGCATATAATTGTGACATGTGATGCAATGCATGACCATGCATTATAGGGTGCATATCTGTGCATCCATTATAGATAAATGTCCATTATAATAGCTAGAGGGTAGAATTGTCTTTTTAGGTTCTGAATCCAAGGGTAAAAGAGAGATTTTCTTGATAGAAAAGAGTTTTGAGAGGGTTCAGGGGTAGAAGAGTCTTTTAGAAGCCTTTTGTAGCTTGTACATAGATATTCTAAGAGAATATTCCGTGTATGCACAAAGGTGGGTGAAAATTAAGATTTTCCATTATACACACGACCATGTGTCTTGTCTTTTAGCCATAAATATGTTTTATTTTCTAGTTGCACAGTTCCTAGCCTATTTTATTTGCTTCTCCTTCTTCTTCCCTCAGTTCCAATGAACCCTAAAGTGGTTGAAAGAGATCCCCCAATAGCTCAGTTTCAGATTAGAGATCCAGAAGCTTCCAAAGAGAAAGGTTCAGCTTCTATAGCTAGATGTAAGTGTTTCCTTAGCTTTTTCACTGTGTTCATAGCATGTTTTGCTGTTTTGAGTTGTGAAGAACCATTGTGTGCTTGTTTGAAATGTTATCAGCATGCTTGAGCTTTGAAATGATGATTTATTAGATGATTGAACGGTTAATTCCATGTTTATATGTGTACATTTTTATATACATAAGTTATATGCTTTATTTATGATATATGACGTGATTGAGATAATGATATGATGAATATTTGCATGCTAGCAACAATATTGAGAGTGTATGTTTGTTGAATTGAAGTGTGGATAAGTTTTGAGTGGTAATTTCTGAGTTTTCAAACGTAATCTGTAGATTTTAGGTTGAGCATATGCTCGTGCACCCGAGGATGCATGCCCGTATGACCCTATTTTTGTATGAAACACGACCTTACATGTTACCCGTATACGTATGAATATCCAGACACACGCTTGTATATCCAAGTGCACACGCCCCTGTGTCCATTCCCAATTCTACACGACCATGTAAGTAGGACACGTGAGTGTTGTGAGATTGTTACACGCCTGTGCAGTGTGAGACACGAGCTTGTGCTTGAGATGCACGTCCATGTGTTTGCACCACACGCCCGTGCGATCAGCCAAAGTTTGATAAAATGATTCCAAAAGCTAGCATGCCCAAGAACACGAGATGTACACGGTCCCATGTGCCTTGATGCACGCCCGTGCACACAGAAACACACGCCCGTGTACCTTAAGAAAAGCAGAAAAAGAATATTAAAGCAAAGATAAGCCACTCCAAGCCATTTCTAAGCATACATAACTCAGTAATAAGATGATTAAACAACATATCATGCATGATTATCAACATTGAGCATGACATACCATATCAGATGTTTTCAAAAATGTATCTAAGGATCTAGTAGTATGATTTTAAAGTATAAGTACATGATGTTCCACTAGAGAGGACATGATTATTGACCAAGCTCGTTAGAGAGAGTGCTGGTTATGCATTAGTAAATTCAGTAGGATTTAAGCTCACATGGTCAGGGTACCGAATCCCTGTATTCATCAGTCTGACCAGCATAGCAGATATTTTCAGATATAGTACTTTTTGATACAATTTTCAACTTCTACTATATGTATATAATCAAGATCTTCGAATCAAGCTTTTATTATCAGAAAGAGTTTTCAGAAAAGAAAGTTTTTTAGAAAATCAGGCCTAAGGGCAAGTTTCATAACTTTTCAGCATACACATGACATCAGCATATACATTTCAGGTCATGTACAACATCTCATGAGAAATTAAATATAATACAATAAAGAATAATACTGAAAACAGAAGCACTTCAGAATATAAAAAGAATCAGAGATAAGAAAACAGTAACGTAGAGTTTTCTATGTAACGAGTCACGTAGCCAGCTAAGTATGGGACTTGCAAGTGTTTAGGAAATGCTTGCTGAATGACCTTATCACTCACTCCTCTTTTCTTGTTTCCTTTTCCAAGTTAGTGAGTAGAGAGCAGCTGAGCTGAAGCGAGACAACTGTGAGATTTTGGGGATATGGCTCGACAGCTGATAGCATGTTTGGCTCGCATGTTTTTACTTATTTTCTCATGTATATATGTGTGTTATACTTTAGTATACACTGTATGACAGTATATTTTATACATGAGTAGCCTGGGGTTTTAAGCACATATTTCAGTATTTTTAATTTACTATCACAGTAATTTATATTTACAATTTTCTTTTATAAAGAAATTTTTAATTCAGTAGCAGCAGTAGTCTTTTTACTGTAGAAATCTTCGTTGTAGCTATATTTTATTTATGATTTACAGTATATTTCTGTAGTGCATAGTGACCTGGGGCGAGGATCGCTACATCCATGAACTCAACATTGTATGGTCATGACATTAGTGTTAAGCTTAACCACTATCTAAGATAGCTTTATGATTGTTATAGGATAACACTGCATGGTTGTGACTTAAGAGAGTGTACTCCCTTGCATATCCTCTTAGGTGTATAATTGTATAAGGTTAGTTACAATAATTCATAATTGGACTTATAAACTAAGTTTTAAGATTTACAAAAATACAAATCAGCTTTATTTATGACATTTTAAAGCTAAATATGAGAATAGGTGCCCAACTGTATTAAAGATGGCACAAACCCTGAACAAAATAGATTCAATTTAAATTTAAAAAAAGTTACGTAAATTTAGAATTGACTTGATAGATAAAGATAACTACCAATTATGTGAAACAGGGTAAAAGATGAAGAGTATAAGGGTTAATATTGTGTGATCTATGGCTTAGATTTGGAGTCACTGTTATGTAATCTCTGACTTAAAAACATGTAAAGATATTTAAGTTATAGCTAGATACCTATAAGTCAACTTATGTACTCGACACGAGAGTGCCTTACATTTCAATCACATGATCAAGGGTCCATGGTTAGATTATTGCATTATTGTATAAGTTAGTATTCTAAAGCCAATCTTTTTTACAATATAAGTCTATTGTTAAGTTATATATGAATTTTTATTGTGGCATTTTTAATTTATAAGTGCATATATGACAAGATAATATTCTTAAGACGATAAAATCATAATGAGGGTTTCATTGCGTAACAACTGAGGACTTATGTACACATTAGGTGGGCATTCTATAAAATTTCCCTAGTCTTGATATTTTTTAGACCATCTTGTCTAGAGACACAAGCGATATAGTTAGAACTATTATAATGTTAGATGATGCCATCAAAAAGTGGTGAGAAATTTCACGTATCAAAATTGTTTATAGACAATTTAGTATAATATATGGGTGTATGATGTAGACATATCCATAAGATTGACCCACTAAAGAGCATTCTATATGGATGGTTGTTCTAGTGTTTACGAAATATATCTTCTTAACAAATGGAAATACATATGATCTTTTGACTTAAAGTCATTAAATCATCTTGTGTAAAGATTGGTATAGTTTGATACTAGCCTAATATAATCCTTGATAAAAGGTTGTCAAAAAAATGATGGTTAGCAATATCAAGGATATACAAAGGCTATAGTCGACCAACAAAGGATTCGTCAGCCTCAAGCATAAAATATATATCTTTGATAGTTTAAGCTGACAAATATTAATAACTACCCAAATTTTGTGATCATAATAGAATTTGGTTATTATTTAATCTAGTACATTCGATTGTTGATGTAGATATCAGTTTATAATATCAAGGACTTCTTAAGGTAGACACTACTTTTATATCTCAGTCTTGTAGAGATATTAGATGACAAAATGATTAGATTGTACAAGTAATTGCATTGCTAATAGGTTGCTAGTATAAACACTGACACTATAATATTTGAGTAGTCTTGATGTCTTACTAGAGGTCAACCATGGTCTTTACATGAATGGCTATCGAGCAAGAATATTTAATACAAATTTTTACATTATCAATTTATTAGAAAGCCTATGTATCACACACAAAAAAAGTTAATCAAACTTAAACGTAAAAGATTTTTCAAGATGAATTGGATTTGATATTTAGATAGATGATTTTGACTCTCAAGAAGTTTTAGGGCTTAAAATATAGTCATCATAGTTTGAGGTCAAAATTAATCCTTAGGGAAGTGAAATCATGAAACATTTGCCTTATCCGAATGGACAAGGTTGATAGTTAGAATTGACATTTTAGCCCAGTCAAGATCATGCATGATATATGCAAGATTGTATATTATCCCAAGTAGATAAGTATCCATGGTGTGTAATATCCCAGAGTTAGAAATATCTTTTAGGTTGATAATCTGAGGTTAGAAGTGAGATTTAATAGTATAAATTTGAGTTGAGAAAGTTTAGGGGCGAAATAAATATTTTTTCTAAGTTAGGTGACTTGTGATGAGTCCTATTGAGAGGTTATTCATGTAAGCGAGGGAAAATGGTAGTTTTCCATTTTTCTAGCCATACACAACCGTACATGTGGAGACACACGACCATGTATGTGTAGTGAGTTAGCTGTCATAGTTTTACATGCATCTTATCTCATTTTTTAGCTTATTTTCACCTAACATTTTTTTCAATTCCAGAGATCACTAAGCCTAGAAAAGAAGAGTAGCATCCAGGGACTTCTAACTACACTAGAGAGTGAGATCTTTTTTGAGAGAGAAGTAAGGTTAGATATGGCTACAAGTAAGTATTTCTTACCTCTTTCCCTTTTCTCGTTGATGTGTATGATGCTTGTTTTGGTTGAGTTGGGATTGATCCTAGTATGTTTGTGATTTCCCTTGCATGCTTAATGATATAGACTTGATGATGATGATGATTATGCACATATAAAGAATATGTGTGTTGATATGTATATATAGGTGTGATTTGAGATGTTAGGATGATTTAATGTGATTATTGGTGTTATGGGTAGATTAAACATATGTTTATGAAATGATTTGAGTATGAAAATTGATTGAGAGTACTTGATTTACATTTGGTATGAAATTGGATAAGAATAAGCTTAATCAGCCTCGACCATGTTGAAATAGAGTGAGATGCACGACCATGCACCTATAATGCATGCCTGTGTAGATCATGTTTTTGCATGGTCACGGTTGTGTTCACATGCCTGTGTATGACCAAAAAATACCTAATCACAACCATGCATGCTAATGTCATGGTTGTGCATATACATGCTCTGAGAAAATCAGGTAAAATCATAGAAGCTAACATGACCAGGTTGCATGACTGGCACACGACCTGTGTAAGCTTAGGCATACAACTCGTGCAAGCTTATGCATGCCTATGCATCTAGTTACGCACCCCCATACGTTAGACAGAAATAAGAAATTAAACTTAAAACAAGCATAATACATAGTAAGCTCAATACAACAATTATATATCAGTGCAATAAGATCAGATCAGCATACATGATGCATCATATACATATCATGACATGACATGACATACTATACAATGTTTTCAGAAAGGGATCCAAGGATCTAAATATATGCTTTCATTTAGAAATTATGATGTTCCAGATATCCTTTTCAGAGTGAATACGATGGGGCACTTATGAGTTTCAACACACATTGTTACAAGAACCAACCTTAGGGTCTATGACCATACTAGCCACTATATATAGGCATATGTTAGTATGCACTCAGCTAGCAGCTTAAGTTTCAATGCTTTACACTCAGTTACATATTCAAATTCATTTACTACACACCGATTAGTCAGTTACTGCCTGTATGTCAATATAGGAAGCTCACATGAACAGAGTGTCAAATCTTTATATTCATCAGTCTACACAGTATAGTAATAGTTTTCAATTACAACATAATTTTGAGTTACAGTATTTTATTACAGCAGCATGACAGATATTTCAGTATTTTATAATTAGCCCAAGGGCCTCAGATATGATTTTCAGCATGTTATTTCCGTATGACATATATAACGTGACATTAACCAACATATGATTAATTAGCGAGAACTATGAAACAGTATACCTGCAAATAATAGTATAGACATGTAATGAAACATGAACCACAACTTACGAATGTTATAATATAATATAAACTTCAGAACATTATACAATTTGATCAGCTTATTATGATTGCAATGAGAATCCTTAAGGGATGATTGATATAGGGTCAAAGATAGGAAACACTTATTGGGTGAACTTATCACTCACTGCCTATTTTCATTTCTCTTACAGGTTAGTGTAGTAGGGGCAAAGAGGAGGAGATAGTTGTCGACTGGGATTCGATTTTCAGTTTTATAGCATGTTTACGGTTTACATGCTCATACTGTTTTATCTGTATATATATATGCACATGTACTAGTATAATTACTCTGTATGAATTTTCTAGTATATAAAAGTTATTTTGGGCTATGTTACCTTATTTATACCATATTATCTTCCGTTGCCATATTTCAACTCAGTATTAGGTATTTCTGTTATGTATCATTGGAAATATTAATTATTTTATCTATAATGAAAATTGTTTCTATTATTGATATTTTATAGTAAGAGTATATACAGTAAGAGTGCTTACATTTTTGGTATCAGAGGAGAAACATGTATCTTATTTTTAAAGATGAGTGCATGTGTGTGTGAATTGCATCATTTTCAACTTACATATATATGAAGATTAGAGTATCCCAACAGCTGGTGCCCATCTTCCTCTCAGTGTAAGTATAATAGTATGAGATTTTGTTTGAAATTTATTGCTTGACCTTTATATTTTTGAATTCTTTATATGGGAGAACTCATGTTTCTAAATTTATTGAAGATAAGGATAGTGTCTTAGTTAGGCTTTCGAGTGAGAGTGTGAGAATAGAATCTCAGGCCTCCTATGAAGCCCTTCGGGCAGAAGATGTAAGGGAAATTTTTAGGGAAATAATAAGGGAGTTTCCTCAGTAGATAGTTAGAGGTGGTGATCAAGCACCTATCAGAAATGTACCTGTCAGAGAAGAAGCCTACCAAGGGCTAGTAGGGTCAGTGAGACTAGTTAAAGAATAGCCAAAGTTTGGAAGAGGTTATTCAGATCAGATAGGTATACCATAGTGGCCAGATATGGGTCAGTATCAGGGACAGAGTTCTAGGTTTAATACAGTCAGTACTAGTGGTTCAAAGTGGGTACATCTGATTTACAATCTATTAGAGATTCATCAGGCTCACAAGTTCAACAAGACTAGATAACTAGTGGTAGCTGAGGAATAGAGGTTGTTGAGAGTGTTAGCAGTCTATTTATTATATCAAATAGAGAAAAGGTTAGATATATAGTATTTATGTTCAAAAGTGATGTGAAATTGTGGTGGAATCTCGCTAAGACTATAGTCGATGAGGAGCAATTGTCATGGGACGAATTCAAAGGTATGTTTGAGAGAGAATTCAAAAGTTAAGGGACAATGTATGCCCCAACCCAAGAGTTTATCGAGCATAGTAAGGATCGAGCATAGTAAAAGAGTATGCTAACCAGTTCAATGCTTTGACCAAATTTGCTCTGAGTTTGATAGGGATAGAGGCTAACAGAGTATAGAAATTTATTCATGGACTACACCTTACCATTACAAAAGATGTTTTGATTGGAGATCATCCCCCACAGAGATTTTGTGATACCTTAAAGAGGGTTACTAGATCAGAGATATGTCTCTAGAGGATAATGATGTCTTAGAGAGGACTAACTGTAATGACCCAAGGGGTAGAATTGTCATTTTAGAGAGTTTGAGGGGGGTAGAAGAGCCTTTTAGAAGTCCTTTGGGGCTTAGTTGTAGTTCCTGCGCATGTGGGGGTGGAAATGGCTATTTTCCACCACACACGACCGTGTGCCTTAGACACACGACCGTGTGTTTGCCCCAGCCAGCTTTATTAGTTATTTTCAGTTCAGTTGCGCGCAGTCAGCTCCCAGCTTATTTTCTCTTCTTCTTCCTTCAGCTCTAGTGAACCCTAGTGTTCCAGAGAGAGATCCCCCAACAGCTCAGCTTCAGATTAGAGATCCAGAGTCTTCCAGGGAGAGAGATAGAGCTCCCATGGCGCGAGGTAAGTGTTTTCCTTACCTCCTCCGCTGAGTTCAGAGCCTGTTTGGCTATTTCCAGCTTATGAGAATATTATGTGTGCTTGTTTGAGATGTTTTCCAGCATGCTTGAGCTTGACATGATGCATGTTTGGTTGATTGAGTGGTTTCCATGATTTATGTGCATATATATACTGTTTCAGAT
This sequence comes from Anacardium occidentale, assembly GCA_026122585.1. Classification (NCBI taxonomy): domain Eukaryota; kingdom Viridiplantae; phylum Streptophyta; class Magnoliopsida; order Sapindales; family Anacardiaceae; genus Anacardium; species Anacardium occidentale. The sequence continues at coordinate 120,664 of JAJEJH010000685.1, read as the reverse complement.
GATATATGCTTCCAGTATGATGATTGGCGTGTTTGAGTTAATGATATGATGATTATTTGCGTGCTAGTAGCAGTATTTAGCTTGTATGTGTGTTGGTTTGGAGTGTGGAGGTGCTGGTGTGGGAATTTCTGGATTTCCAGATGCCATCTGCAGTTTCTGGGTCGAGCACACGACCGTGTGTCCCGGAGGCACGCCCGTGCGTCCTCTTTTCTGCATGGGACACGGCCGTGCATGCTGCCCGTGTGCGTCTGAAAACCCAGACACACGCTCGTGTGCCCGAGTGACACACGCCCGTGTGCTTTCTCCCCCAATTCCACACGCCCGTGTTCATTGAAGCACGGGGAGAAGAAGATGGCAGCCACACGCCCGTGTGCCCGAGTACACACGCCCGTGTGCCTTGCCCAGTTTGCATGAAAATATTCCAGAACCGCACACGCCCAGCAGCACGACGGGGACACGGTCCCGTGTGCCTTGACACACGCCCGTGCGTCCCAAAACACACGCCCGTGCACCTTCAGAAATTCAGAAATAAGAGATTAAAAGCTATTTAAGCCACTCTAAGCCAGTTTTAAGCACACAGAACTCAGTAATCAGCTAAGAAATCAGCATTTCATGCATGATTATCAGCATTAGCACGGCATGCCATATCAGATATTTTCAGACTGGATCCAAGGATCCAATAGCATGATTTTCAGATATACATATATGATTTTTCATATATATCAGATAGAGGTGGATACGAGGGGGCACCTGTGAGTTCGCACACCCGCTAGAGAGGGAAACCAGCGTCCACCAGAGGACATGGTCACTGACCAAGCTCAATAGAGAGTGCTGGTTGTGCATCAGTAGATTTATTAGGATTTTGAACTCACACGGCCAGGGTGCCGAATCCCTGTATTCATCAGTCTGGCCAGCATAGCAGATATTTTCAGATATTTCAGAGATTTTCGGTACTTTCTGATACAGATTTTAGATATACTATACGTATATATTCAGGATCTTCGGATCACAGTTTTATTATCAGAAAGAGTTTTCAGAAAAGACAGTTTTTTCAGAAAAACAAGCCTGAGGGCAAGTTTTACAGCTTTTCAGTTTACATGACATCAGCATATACATTTCATTGTCATGTACAGCATCTCATGAGAACAGATGAGAAACAGAGCAGTATCAGAACAGAAAAATAACAGAAATCAGAATAAGAAAACTGTCTAGTAGAATCTTCTACGTGACGAGTCACGTAGTCGATTAGTTGTTTGACCTGCGAGTGTAGTGTTTGGAAACGCTTGCTGAGTGACTTTGTCACTCACTCCCTTCCCTGTTTCCTTTTGCAGGTCAGTAGTTCGAGGCTGAGCTGGATGCGAGACCGCTGCGAGATTTTGGGGATGTGGCTCGACAGCAGCAGATAGCATGTTGGCTCGCATGCTTTAGTTTCTCATGTATATATATATATGTGTGTATTATACTCTAGTACACTGTATGCCAGTTTATTTTCTATACATGAGCAGCCTGGGGCTTTCACGCTTCAGTATATTTCATTATTTTACTTATGTTAACAGTTTCTTTTATAAAGAAATTTGTTATACCAGTTTCAACAGCAGGTTTTTCTGTAGAGGTCCCCGTCTCAGGAATATTTTATTATTATATGAACAGTATTTTCCGCAGCGCACAGTAACATGAGGCGGGGGTCGCTACACATGTCCCACACCCAGTAGTAAAATAAAAAAATAAAAAAAACGTGTGTGCTTATTCGGCCAAATGACAAGTTTCGCGCCCAAAGTTTGTAAATAAAACAATAAATTTTCATCATTTGTTTTAAAAAAATTATTTCTTCGTCTATATATCAAAGTTAATAATTAATTTTTACAATCATATAATATTTATGTTATTTTATTTAAATTTTATAATATAAATATAATTAATTATGATTTTGTCATTCAAAGTTATTATATTATAATAACACTATTATTGAATTACCTTATAAATATTGTTATAAGAGTGTAAATATAATATTTTTTAAAATTTATTTAGGGTCAACAAATATTTTTTTCTGATTTGTTTCATGAAATATTGTATTCACATTATGTATATTGAAAATATGTTCGTAGCTCCGATAATTTGTTTTATGATATGTATATCATTAATTTTTTTTTTAATTCTTTTTAGGTTTTATGAGTGTAATTACGAGAGATATTAAAATTTTAAATTTTTGAAAAAATCTTGAACTTTTTTCAAAATTTTAGAAAATTCATAAAAAATTTTCATTAACACCTTTAGAATTTTTTAAATCACAATTAGTTTGTAAACATAGTTTTATGTTAGTAACATCTTTATTTATACATATATTAATCATTTTTAATTACTTCTAATTAAAATTG
>JAJEJH010000685.1:1986-111734 GCA_026122585.1 Anacardium occidentale | reverse complement strand
GCCCTCATCTTCATCATTTCTCCTTCAACAGACTAAATTCCTAAATTTCCAATTTCTATAATCCCACTCTTCCTCACTCTAGCATGCAAAACTGCAAATTCATTCCTTTCAGAAGCTGAAATCTCTTGACTTCCTTGATTCTGGTTCGTTGTTGTGTAGGAATAATTCAATCAACAAACATGATCAATTATCCAAATAATTCATCAAATAAACCAATTTATCATTAACTAATGAAAAATTTTGTTTCACATCCAGTTATATAATACTATAAAAGTTTCTGAATAAGTTTAGACATACTTGTTTGTGCTATAATTGTTGTTGATCCAAAAACACTTGATAAAAAATCGATTTTTAATCTTTGGGTTAAATATTCCGGTTTTTGTGTGCCCAAAGAGCCATTGTTTTTGGAAATAGAAATAATATTGCCAAACCAAAAAAATCTATTGAAACAAGAGATCTAATCTTGATTTTATGATAGGTTTATTGAGTTCTTCTATTAAAAACTCAATAAATAATTTATGAGCTTATATCAATTTTCCACTCAAATTATTATAATATAAAATGTATTGAACTATACATAAAATTGATCACATTAAACATGTTCAAAATATTTATTAAATCATAATTCACTCATGTTTATCAAAAACCAAAACAAATAAAATTAATATTAGCCTATAATATAATCTTACATGTTGCACTCTCAATCGATACGTAAAGCTTCAATCACAGGTAACTGTTTTGAAAACTAATTTTATTTGGGTATTTAGATGATTCTATATTTCATCGACATCACAATCATTATTATTTGCAATATTTTTTAAGCAGTCCATGTTTGAATTTTCGTGTTTTATATGGCAATACTTTGTTATGTCAATATTGGAGCTTTTTGATGAGGCTTAAAAATTTATATCAAACCTTGCCTACAGAGAGGTGTCAAGTGTTGCAGCTTTATGTTTTCTTACTGATTATATTGGAAAAGTTCACTGTGATCCTATTTGAATTAAGTTATTTGATTTCTGCTTGTAAATGACATTACGGGTCAAACATTGTTTGCAGAATTAATTGGTTTCTATCTAGTTTCTTCTTTCTTTTATTTGTATGTTTAATTTTGGGTTGTCCTTTTGTTTTTGGGGTGTTTTTCTGTGAATTTGTATTCCTGAACTTTACATATTGGATTTTATGAGTCTAGATTCCCGGAGTGGGTAAATTTTTTCTAAATTTTTTTTCTGGCTTCTCTTAGCATGTTCACTTATAGATTCTATTTTGAATTTACAAAAAAGAAAGCCACTGTTATATTAAGAAAAATCTTGTCGTTCACTTATAGGTGCATCACTGTCATCAGAATTACTGTTATAAACAATATCCACTATTAGCATGTTCACTTCCGAAGTGACAAGTTTCTAAACTTAGAGCTTTGGATTCTACTTGAAAAGAAATTGAGCGGGTTTTTATGAGAAGATGCCTTTAGTGGATAAATATTTAAATGTGGTTCCCATACATTGTGATTTCAAGGCGACTATAAATTGAGTGAAACAATCTCATACTATAACAAGAAAATAAGCAGCCATATATTCAAGTGAAGATGAAAGTTAGTAAGAAGTGTTCAAAGTAATATTCTAATAACTTCAGAGTTTATAAAGTCTCAATTAAACATTGTTGACTAATGGACTTTCTAATAAAGTTGTCCTTAAATTGTTGAGTGAGACGGGCCTAAAACCACTAGGATCACTTAAGAAAATATACCGACCTTCGTGATTGGAGATCCTATGAGAGAGGTTTATCGGGTAGAAACAATTTATATTGTCTAACTTATTAAGTACTTATATTGACGTATCCTAGAGGAGATAAACCTCATGCTCATACCAATGACAAAAGTGTTTGCTAAGTGATATTAAGAAAGTTATTTGTCCTAAACTAGTTCAATGTAACAATACTCTTATTATGAGGTATGAATCACATGTATCCTTGGAAACCTAAGTGACGGTCATCATGATGCTATGACTCAGATAATTAGCTTATTCGATAAAGAATCTCATGAGAATCAAGATAAAAAGTAGGGATGTTAACAACACTAACCCAAAAAAATCCAAGTCTTGTTGATATTATGCACATGGTAGCTTGAATTTTGATTAATGAACAAAATTCAAGACATAGTTCATCTTGTACCTCAAATGGAAGATATCAACATTAAGTATAATATCAAGCATGAAAGCTCTTATACCGATTGAATCATAAAATAAATACTATAGGAGTTATAAAATATAATTAACATGATAGGGAAATGCAAATAAATTTGTAATAGGTTACAAAAATATGAGTTGCAAATTTTAAAATAATACATTAATATTCTATTTACAAGGGCTTAATAAAACTTCAAGTTAGAAAGATTCTCTTAAAACTTCTACTAAAAGAATTTGTTAATTATCTTTGTATAGTTGTGCTTATTGAGAAGAGTGACAAAAAGCTTTTGGATTATATCTTGGACTTTTGTATTAAATTGGGAGTGTTATATGTGTTTGTTGCATTATGTCATGTTTATATTAACGGGATAGATGTCTTGCAAACTTTGTTAATTATTGTCATAAAAACCAAATCTAGTCAATTAGTATGACTAGTTTGCTTGAATTATCTTGGGAGTGCTACAGATTTGTCTGTTGCATTGTGTCATGATTTTGTAAATGTGACAAACGTATGAAATGTTTACATATTATAGACTTTGTTGCTTTTTGATTAAAAAAAAAAAGAATCCTATCAGTTGGCGAGGCTGGTTTGTCTGAATTATTGTGGGAGTGTTATAGATCTGTCTATTGCATTGTATCATGTTTATGTAAATGTGATAGATGTTTGAGACATTTATGTGTTATAAACTTCGTTGTTTTCTAATTAAAAAAATCCAATTAGTTTATAGGATTGGTTTGTCTAAATTATCATGGGATTATTATAGACCTATTTGTTACATAATGTCATGTTTTTTTAAATGTGATAGACATTTTAGAAGTTTAAATGTTATGGACATTGTTTCTTTCTGATAAAATAAAATTCAATCAGTTGGTAACACTAGTTTGTTTGAATTATCTTAGAAGTGTTATATATTTGTTTGTTGTATCATGTCATGTGTATGTTAATATGATAGACATCTGAGATGTTTTTATGTGATGGATTTTGTTGCTTTCTGATTAAAAAAATCAAATCTATTAGTAAGACTTGTTTGTCTAAATTATATTGGGAGTGTTTCAAATCTATTTAACATCTGAGATGTTTGATTTGATTTTAGACAGACAGTTTTTTAAGACACGATAAAAGGCTTTGTTCCTACGTTCAAACAACATAAATTATGAATAGTGATCACCATTAAATGCATGCTAGATTGACCAATAAGAGGACACTTAGTATGGATTTTTTAGAAGGGTTAGACCATTTTATTTCATTTGTTTGTAGCCATCCAGAATGTATGGACAGACCAACAATTAGGTGTTCTTATTCTTGTTGTCATTTTAGAATTTACAAGGATGTCAAAGAGGCAACGAATGATAAAATGACGTATGGTTTTGTCCCAAATTACTATGTCTAGGATTAACATAGGGAATTGTTCACTGGAATTAAATTCCAAATAATATAGTTGGTTCTTCATGAGAGGCAAAGGTAAAGTTGTCGAACCAGTGCCAAAGTATGGTAGAAGATGCTATTGGCCTTGAGTTTAATCATAACAATGTGAAAGATACCCTTAATCGAACCATGCAAAAAGTTTATGACATGTTGAGTGCTACAATGCAAAACTTCTGCTCTGAAAGTACATATTCTCAATTATTGGCCATTTCAAGGTCATTGAGTACTAAGATTGAACACAATATGATTAACAGGTGTTATGATATCGTGGCTAAGCTTATATCAAAGGCTTTGCCAGAAGGTAACACAACGACAAAATACTTATATGAAACTAAGAAGTTTATTGAAGGGTTGGGATTACCTAAGTCTTTTCGAGGAAGCAAAATATTTTTATGAGAGCGTCCTTGAAGTGGACAATCAATGACTTTTAGACTCATGTTATGCTGTCTGGATAGAGTACAATAGGAAAGTTGACATGCCCATCTTGCATGGAGCATTCTCAAGCGTTCACTCTACCTTATAGCAAGAAAGTCTCATGGTTTGATACTCATCAAAGGTTTCTTCCTTTTTAATCACCCTTTCAAAAAGAACAAGTCTAGTTTAAGTAGGAATAGACAAATTTTTGATGGACCTCCTCTAATTAGATCGAGAGAAAAAGTGTTAGAATAGATCGAAGTTTTGGTGGCAATTTTTAAAAAAATGTTGTTCTTCCTCCAATTTAGGTTGTCCTAATTTTTATCTTTTTTTGTTTTTTTTCCTGGCTTTTATCCTTACCAAATGTAATATTTAGAAGAATGCCTAATTGGTACAACACATCATCTCCAGACATCCTCTTGGGAATAGATCTTCTCTCCAATTTTTCATCAAAGGAAGACATATACTCTAGCCATTTATGATTTATAGGTAAAAATCAATGAGTCCCCATGTAAGAAAACCCGCAACCATAGTTAAGTCGAGTAGATGAGGTCTCCTTATTGCATACAGGATAGGCCATTGCTCCTTTTGTACTCCACCCCGACAAATTAGCATATGCAGGAAAATCATTAATTGTCCATAAAATTGTAGCACAAATGCAAACATTTTCCTTTTTCAAAGCATCAAAATCTCAACCCCATAATGCCATAATTCTTGTAACTCTTCTATTAAGTGTTGCAAGTACACGTCAATATCCTTCCGAGGAGCTTTAGGCCCTGGTATTAACAATGATAGAAAACAATAGAGTTGCTTCATACACATCCAAGGAGGTAAATTATATACATTCACAATTACTGGCCAAGTATTGTAACACTCATATTAAAAAAGGCGTTGATTCCATCAGTTGCAAGCCCAAGTCTAACATTACTAGGCTCTCTAGAAAATCTTGGATGTGAAATGTCGAAAGATTTCCATGCATCGAAGTCAGCTGGATGTGTTAGAATGCCATCCTCAGATGCTCCTCATGATGTCATCTCATATCTGAAGTTGTTTTTGATGGCATATAATCTTTGCAGTCTTTGTTGTAGAGGAAAATAACGTTAAGACTTTCCTAGGAATCTTCTTCCCATTCTTTTTAGAATTAACCCCATTCTTCTCAACCGATTTCCATTCGGAGTCACCACAAGTCAAACAATTTTCAGCATTTGCATTGTCTTTCCATAAAAGACTGCAGTCATTCTCACAAGCATCTATTTTTTCATAGTGACGACCCAAATCTCTTATTAGCTTTCTTGCTTCATAAAAAGATTTTGGTAAATTTTCACCATGAGGAAGTGCCTTTTTAAGCAATTGCATAATGCAATCAGCTGCTTTATTACTTACTCCATGAAGACATTTAATTTGAAATAATTCCACAATAAATGACAACTTCTAGAAATCCTCACAACCAATATAAAGTAGTTGTTGGGCATCTTCTAATAGCTTTAGAAATTTAATAGCTTCTTTATTTGGCACCGTTGGCAAAACATTAGTTTCAACATTATTAGGATTGTTAGGCTCAATAGTGTCTTGCACACGAACATCTTACATTATAGTATCCATTAGGTTAGGTCCAGCAACATCATGAATCATCCCAATTACATCATCTTCTTTCCTTTGCTTTCATCTCATCAATGACATGTTTCTCTATATCAATGAAATCCCCATGATATAACCAACGAGTATATCCTTTGAACATTCCATACATTAATTTAAGTAACCATGTACCTCAGCCTGTACACAACTAATGTTAACGGATCAGACTGCGCAGTGGGGTTTTCAAAAAATTGATTACCAAAAATAAAAATAAAAAAAGGAACAAAAGTTCCACAAAAACAATTCAAAAGCAAACAACAGCAAACAGTGGTGTAAATTAAAGTAAAGCATATCTAAACGCGTAAGAATGTGGAGGAAATATCTGCCAAGAATGGGGAGGAATCTAGCTTTTAATAGAGGGGGAAACTTCGTCTAAATTTCAATAAACAGAGGTGTAAATTTCAAATTTTGGAAGTAGTTAATTCAAAATAGAGGGAGAGGCTTCGTTCGTTCTTATAACTATTTTTTTGTTGTAGTTTCGTTCTTATTATTTTGCTAGATATAATTGTTTATGACTGTTAAAATTCACTTTAACATATTTAACAACTTTGTCTAAATGTCAGTAAAAATGGGTGTAAAATAATAATAATATCTTATTGTAATAACCTAATTATAAATCATATTAAAAGAACATTATTATAAATTTGATTAATATGTAAAATGGGATCAGATATCTGGTTTTTATATAAGCTTATCCAGAATCCGATCAAATAACAGATTCGAATAAGATTTTGAAGTTTTTTGAACACCCTTAATCAATGGCTGCCTTTGCCCTAGCATCAACAAGCTCGAAATTTTTTTGCGTTGATATATTATGGACTTCTTGAGTCATCTCAAATCAAAAGTTATAACTATTTGAAGTCAACATACCCTAAAAAAATTGCATAAAAATAGTCAGCTTTGAAACATACCAAAATAGTTGATTTTGGGCTTGAACGCAGCCTGAACTGCCTTGACGTTGATATATTATAGGCCCTGTAACTTCTCCCCGATCAAAAGTTATGACAATTTGAAGTTAGCATGCTCGTTTATGATCTACAGTCTATCTTTTTGCGATTCTAACTCTTATCGTACCCCATGTATTCATCTTCTACACTCCACTCGAACAATCAATAAGTTGAAATGAAGTTGCAAGTTCGTTCTATGTAAAAAATTCATTATGGATTAAGGTATTGATTGGCTCTCGTCTCCTTGTGACGTAGCAAATTGTTTAATAAATTTAACTATTTTTTAATGTAACAATATGTTGGGCAGAAAACTTCACTATATTGGTAAAAACTTTTGTCCTGCATCCTGTTAATACAATATATGCACAAAGCCCCAAAATATTATTTAATTTTGGCAGCACAGGACCCTAAATATATACATAATATATGCACAATATAATGCACAATATTATTTAATAAAGAATGTGCACAATAAATGTACAATATATTATTTAATTTTCTTAAGTTATGAATTGCAATTGATTCAAACCACTTGTTATTTAATTTAAATATTTTTGTCTTATTGCTTATATTAAAAATAATATAAGTTTGTTTAACTTAGTAAATCACATGATACTATAGTTGATGTTAAGTCCTATTTTAATTAAAATTATATTTACACTTTAAATAGTATAAAGACTATACATTTTTTTTTTTTTTTTTTGGAGAAAATAGGACAAAGACTATATTTTTCTCCAAAATAATATAAAAGTGGCTGTAGTTTACCCCTCCTTAAATTTCATTACCGCTGTTTTTCTTGTAGGACTTTTCTTTTCTTTTTCTTTTTTTTTTTTTTTTTTTTGAACTTTTAATTTACAACAAATATGAGGGAATGAACAAAAAGCAGCAGCAAATGCTTGAAACTTTTGGAAGAATTTGCAGAAAAGATTCAGGCTTCATCAAAGGTCAGTTTTTAAATTTCTTTTTTTTTTTTTTAACATATTTTTCTTAGTTTTTACTTGTATATAGAGATGATGATTACATTATTTTTTCTAATACTACGTGATTATATCCTTTGTTCACTGATTAAAACTTTATTACTTTCAACTTTTGGAGTGTAGAGATGATTTGATTACGTTTAATACATGAGTTTTGATGAGAATGTTGAGAGAGTTGGAGAAAATTTTGCAAATAAATAATGTCTTTTCATTTCACTTCTCTTTTTCTTTTTTTTTTTTATTGACTCAGTAATTAATTTTGTTGCAGATAATACCTTTTTAGAATACCAACAACATGTTTAAGCGTGAAGGTTTAGTTAAAGGAAAAGAGTGATCCTGTCAATAGTATCTCTCAAGATATTAAAAAAACACATTATGAAGCACAACTTAATAATGTGCAATCTACTACAAACAATATTGAGAGGTCATGTCATGTTATAAGCACCATTCTCTTATACAGCCAGCAAGGGCAACTAATTCTATTGGTAATAACATCATTTCACCGAATCATTTCATCATTGTTATGACTATTGTATACACTCTTTATTATTATTTCTAGTTTATTTGATGCTCATCTAACTTGACTGTACTTTTTTTTTTTATAGCAGGAAGAATGGACATACTGGATATGAGAATAATAAGATTTCAATATGGAGGATATTTTTTCTTTTCACATACACGAACATATATAATTGGTAGATTGAGTGAGAAGCACTATGTTTTGTGAGAAAAGTTTTGGTCTTTTATGAAAGGACGTAGCGCTAATGACAACATCCTCCACAAGTTTTAAGAAGCTCATAAAACATCTAAAGATTTCGGATAATAACAAATACATCTAAAAAAATTAATTATTATAAACCTATTGTTGAATACCCTAATTCTTGCCCCCTCCCTTGTGTCTACCCTTCTTTTCCGGTCCATGTGTGTAATGACCCAAGGGGGTGTATTTGCCATTTTAGAGAGTTTGAGGGGGGTAGAAGAGCCTTTTAGAAGTCCTTTGGGGCTTAGTTGTAGTTCCTGCGCATGTGGGGGTGGAAATGGCTAGTTTCCACCACACACGACCGTGTGCCTTAGACACACGACCGTGTGTCTTGCCCAGCCAGCTTTATTAGTTATTTTCTTCTAGTGCGCGCAGATTTTCAGTTTCCCAGCTCCCAGCTTATTTTCTCTTCTTCTTCCTCAGCTCCAGTGAACCCTAGAGTTCCAGAAAGAGATCCCCCAACAGCTCAGCTTCAGATTAGAGATCCAGAGTCTTCCAGAAGAAGAGATAAAGCTCCCATGGCGCGAGGTAAGTGTTTTCCTTGCCTCCTTCGCTGAGTTCAGAGCCTGTTTGGCTATTTCCAGCTTATGAGAATGTTATGTGTGCTTGTTTGAGATGTTTTCCAGCATGCTTGAGCTTGACATGATGCATGTTTGGGTGATTGAGTGGTTTCCATGATTTATGTGCATATATATACTGTTTCAGATGATATATGCTTCCAGTATGATGATTGGCGTGTTTGAGTTAATGATATGATGATTATTTGCGTGCTAGTAGCAGTATTTAGCTTGTATGTGTGTTGGTTTGGAGTGTGGAGGTGCTGGTGTGGGAATTTCTGGATTTCCAAACGCCATCTGCAGTTTCTGGGTCGAGCACACGACCGTGCATCCCGGGGGCACGCCCGTGCGTCCTCTTTTTTGCATGGGACACGACCGTGCATGCTGCCCGTGTGCGTCTGAAACCCAGACACACGCCCGTGTGCCCGAGTACACACGCCCGTGTGCTTTCTCCCCCAATTCCACACGCCCGTGTTCGTTGAACACGGGAAGAAGAGAAGGCAGACACACGCCCGTGTGCCCAAACACACACGCCCGTGTGCCTTGCCCAGTTTTGCTTGAAATATTTCAGAAGCACGCACGCCCAGGGACACGGCCAGCACACGGTCCCGTGTGTTGTGCCGCACGCCCGTGCACCTTCAGAAATTCAGAAATAAGAGATTAAAAGCTATTTAAGCCACTCTAAGCCAGTTTTAAGCACACAGAACTCAGTAATCAGCTAAGAAATCAGCATTTCATGCATGATTATCAGCATTAGCACGGCATGTCACATCAGATATTTTCAGACTGGATCCAAGGATCCAACAGCATGATTTTCAGATATACATATATGATTTTTCATATATCAGATAGGGGTGAATACGAGGGGGCGCCTGTGAGTTCGCACACCCGCTAGAGAGGGAAACCAGCGTCCGCCAGAGAGGACATGGTCACTGACCAAGCTCAATAGAGAGTGCTGGTTGTGCATCAGTAGATTTATTAGGATTTTGAACTCACACGGCCAGGGTGCCGAATCCCTGTATTCATCAGTCTGGCCAGCATAGCAGATATTTTCAGATATTTCAGAGATTTTCAGTACTTTCTGATACAGATTTCAGATATACTATACGTATATATTCAGGATCTTCGGATCACAGTTTTATTATCAGAAAGAGTTTTCAGAAAAGACAGTTTTTCAGAAAAACAAGCCTGAGGGCAAGTTTTACAGCTTTTCAGTTTACATGACATCAGCATATACATTTCATTGTCATGTACAGCATCTCATGAGAACAGATGAGAAACAGAACAGTATCAGAACAGAAAAATAACAGAAATCAGAATAAGAAAACTGTCTAGTAGAATCTTCTACGTGACGAGTCACGTAGTCAGTGATTTGTTTGACCTGCGAGTGTAGTGTTTGGAAACGCTTGCTGAGTGACTTTGTCACTCACTCCCTTCCCTGTTTCCTTTTGCAGGTCAGTAGTTCGAGGCTGAGCTGGATGCGAGACCGCTGCGAGATTTTGGGGATGTGGCTCGGCAGCAGCAGATAGCATGTTGGCTCGCATGCTTTAGTTTCTCATGTATATATATATATGTGTGTATTATACTCTAGTACACTGTATGCCAGTTTATTTTCTATACATGAGCAGCCTGGGGCTTTCACGCTTCAGTATATTTCAGTATTTTACTTATGTTAACAATTTCTTTTATAAAGAAATTTGTTATATCAGTTTTAGCAACAGTTTCTCTGTAGAGATTCCCGTCTCAGGTATATTTTATTAGTATATGAACAGTTTTTCCGCAGCGCACAATAACCTGGGGCGGGGGTCGCTACAGTGTTGGTATCAGAGCGTTGCTTTGAGCCATTTAGCAGATTTTGAAAATCATTTTCAGAAAATGAATTTTCATATGCATATTTTATGAATTTGCATGAGCCGAGAGCCAGCCTATCCCAGCAGCCGTCGCTCGCTTCCTCTCAGCGTAAGTTTGAATGTATGAATTTCAGTTATTGCATGATGTTTATCCTCTGTGTGTGATTTTCTAGATAGGAGATCTCATAGAGATAGAGATGTGAGTGAGCAGAGTAGTGCCTCCATTAGGCCGATGAGCACTAGTGACCGCAGAAGGTCCCAGCACTCCAGAGCATCTCTTCAGCCAGAGGATGTCAGAAACATCGTCAGAGATGTGTTAAGAGAAGAACGACAGCCTCCAGAGCAGGTTGAGACCCCAGAGCCTATCAGAGGCAGAGCCTGTCAGGGGCGAGGTAGAGATCAGTATGAGCAGAGACCTGAGGAGTTTCAGATACCAGTGTACGCTCAGGCACCAGAGTATGGTCAGGCGTCAGGGTCTGAGTATCTGCCAGGCCAGAGTTCAGGGGCAGGCACAGCTAGTAGTAGTGGTTCAGCGAGGCTGCATCCGATTTACAGTCTGCCAGGAGCCCATCAGCCGCCCAGATTTAGTGGTTCAGGAGATCCTGCGGTCGCAGAAGACTGGGTCGAATCAGTAGAGAATGCCATGGAGTTGTTCCCCATGACAGATAGAGAGAGAGTCAAATATGCAGTCTATATGCTTAAAGGTGACGCGAGGGTTTGGTGGAACCTCGTTAAGACCTCAGTAGATGTGCGTAACATGACTTGGGTTGACTTCAGACGGTTATTCGATGAGGAATACCGTAATGCAGATATGGTGCACGCTAAGGCTCAAGAGTTCATAGAGTTGACTCAGGGCACCAGTTCAGTGAAAGAGTATGCTACCAGGTTTAATCAGCTAGTGAGATTTGTACCAGGCATGGCGACTTCAGAACTCGCCAGGGTTCAGAAATTTGTGCATGGATTGCACCCAGCGATAGCCAGAGACGTCATGACAGGACAGTCTCCTCCTCAGAGATTCAGTGACGCCCTGGGTAGAGCTATGAGATCAGAGGTTTATCTCCAGAGGATGGGTGCGTTCAGTACGCCAGCAGAGAGAGTTCCAGAGAGAGCTCCAGAGAGGGGCAGTGATAGAGATAAAGGAAAGAGACCCATGCAGTCCAAGAAATCTGGCAAAGAGAGAAAACAGAGAACAGAGCTACCACTGTGCAGGAGTTGTGGTAGGAGACATTCAGGAGAGTGCCTGGCAGGACAGGGTGTGTGCTTCAGATGCAGACAGCCTGGTCATCGGGCGATAGAGTGCCCAGGGTTCGGTGGTAGTCCCCCAGTTAGAGGTTTTCCTGGTCCAGCAGGCAGAGGTACTGGAGCAGGCAGAGGTGGTCCCAGTGTACCTGGAGGAGGTGTTGGTCCTTCGGGTAGAGGCAGAGCTAGAGTCTTTGCAGTCAGGCGGGATCAGGCAGAGGCAGCGCCGCATGCAGTTACCGGTCAGTTGTTCTTCCTTAATGCTCCTATTTTTGTGTTGATTGATTGTGGAGCCACGCATAGTTTCATCTCTAGAGAGGTAGTAGAGAGTTTAGGGTTAATCCCTAGTGTGGCAGATAGGAGTATTTGTGTAGAGATGCCAGATGGTGGCACAGTTTTGAGTGACCGGATACTGTCAGATCAGGAGGTTGAGATTATGGGCAGGAGATTAAGGATAGACCTGATCATGTTAGAGTTAGCTGATTTTGACATGATCCTAGGTATGGATTTCCTAAGTGAGTATGGGGCTGAAATAGACTGTAGAAAGAAAAAGGTTAGACTGCAGTTAGGCCCTGATCAGTTCATCTTTGGAGAGGGGAGAGTAGAGACCCCGCTTATCTCCTGTTTGCAGGCGAGGAGACTCCTGAGTAAGGGTTGTGTAGGGTACTTGGCTAATGTAGTCAGTAGAGATGTAGTTGGGCCAACTATCGAGGATGTGCCTGTAGTGAGGGAATTCCCTGATGTGTTTCCAGAGGATCTGCCAGGGTTGCCTCCTGAGAGAGAGTTGGAGTTTTGCATAGAGTTGCTTCTGGGTACGGCTCCTATCTCGAAGGCTCCGTATCGGATGGCTCCAGCCGAGTTGCAAGAATTGAAGAAACAGCTGTAAGAGTTGATTGATAAGCGCTTCATAAGGCCGAGTTGCTCGCCATGGGGTGCTCCCATCTTGTTTGTCAAGAAGAAAGACGGAAGCCTGAGAATGTGTATAGACTACAGAGAGCTGAACAAGGTAACAGTGAAGAACAAGTATCCGTTGCCCAGGATTGATGACTTGTTCGATCAGTTGAGTGGAGCTGCAGTGTTCTCCAAGATAGACTTGAGGTCTGGGTATCATCAAGTCAGAGTAGTTGAGCGAGATGTACCTAAGACAGCTTTCAGGACGAGGTATGGCCACTATGAGTTTGTGGTGATGCCTTTTGGGTTGACGAATGCTCCTGCAGTATTTATGGATTTGATGAACCGAGTTTTCCAAGATTGTCTAGATAGATTCGTGGTTGTCTTTATCGACGACATCTTGGTCTACTCGAGGAGCGTAAAGGAGCATGAGGATCATCTGAGGTTTGTTCTTCAGAGATTGAGAGATCGTCAGCTTTATGCCAAGTTCAGCAAGTGTGAGTTCTGGTTGAGCAGTGTTGCTTTTCTCGGACATGTAGTTTCAGCAGCTGGTATTTTAGTAGATCCGAGCAAGATTGAGGTTATCTTGAATTGGCCGAGACCAAGGACACCTAAGGAGGTTAGGAGTTTTCTTGGTTTAGCTGGATACTACCGCAGATTTATCGAGGGTTTTTCCAGCATACGAGGCCGTTGACAGCTTTGACTCGTAGAGAGGTTCCGTTTGTTTGGACCGAAGTCTGCGAGGAGAGATTTCAGGAATTGAAGCAGAGATTGACCAGCGCTCCAGTGTTGGCACTACCTCAGGAGGGTGTCGACTACGAGGTTTATTCAGATGCATCCCATCAGGGGATTGGAGCGGTCTTGATGCAGCAAGGTAGGGTAATTGCCTATGCCTCTAGGCAATTAAAGGATTACGAGTTGAGATACCCTACGCATGATTTAGAATTGGCTACAGTAGTGTTCGCATTGAAGATCTGGAGACATTATCTGTATGGTGTCAGATGCTGCATTTATTCAGATCATCAGAGTCTCAAGTACTTCTTTACTCATAAAGAATTAAACATGAGACAGAGAAGATGGTTAGAGCTAGTAAAAGATTATGATTGCGAGATTCGCTATCATCCGGGCAAAGCTAATGTAGTAGCTGATGCCCTGAGCAGGAGAGTAGCTCTATCCATGTTGTCAGTGCAGAGTCAGTTGCAGCACGAGATCACCAGAGAGGATATTGAGATCGTGACAGCTGGTTTCTCCCGGCTTCAGTTAGTGTCCACGCTGTATGATGATATCAGGGTTGCTCAAACGTCAGATGTTTGGGTACAGAGTATGATTCAGAGGGTTTATCAGGGCACAGCGCCAGACTTTGAGATCAGAGACGGGATTCTGAGATTCAGAGACAGAGTATGTGTGCCAGAGGACACAGATTTGAGACAGAGAATCTTGTCAGAGGCTCACAGTACAGCTTATTCAGCTCATCCCGGTAGTACCAAGATGTACCAAGATCTCAAGAGAGGGTTTTGGTGGTCGGGTATGAAGAAAGATATCTTAGAGTTCATCGCCAGATGTTTGACTTGTCAGCAAGTCAAAGCAGAGCATCAGAGACCTTCTGGGTTGCTTCAGCCATTGGGGATTCCTGAATGGAAATGGGAGAGTATCTCTATGGATTTCATTTCAGGACTTCCCAGAGTTCAGCGTAGATACAGCAGCATATGGGTCATAGTTGACAGATTGACCAAGTCAGCTCACTTCTTGCCGGTCAGAGAGGGTTTGAGCACAGATCAGTTGGGTCGTTTGTACGTCAGAGAGGTGGTCAGATTACATGGGGTTCCCAGAGATATAGTTTCAGACAGAGATTCGAGATTTTTATCTGCTTTCTGGGGTAGTCTACAGAGAGCATTGGGAACCAGACTTCATTTCAGTTCAGCTTACCACCCGCAGACAGATGGTCAGACTGAGAGAGTCAATCAGATTTTAGAGGACATGTTGAGAGCCTGTTGCATGGACTTTCAGACTAGTTGGGCTGATTTGCTACCGTTGATGGAGTTCGCCTACAACAATAGCTATCAGTCTACGATCCAGATGGCACCTTTCGAGGCCTTGTATGGCAGGAGGTGCAGGTCGCCATTGTATTGGGATGACATAGGTGACAGAGATTCCCTAGAGTCAGCAGTGGGGCCAGAGATGACTCAGCTTATGATTGAGCAGATCAGAGTTATCAGGCAGAAAATTCAACAAGCCCAGGATCGTCAGAAAAGCTATTCAGATCTGAGGCGTAGGGACATAGAGTTTGAGGTTGGAGACCATGTGTTTCTACGAGTTGCTCCCTACAGACGTGTTCTGAGATTTGGCAGAAAAGGTAAATTGGCTCCGAGATTCATTGGGCCGTATCAGATTCTGGAGAGAGTGGGCCGAGTTGCTTACAGACTTGCTCTTCCAGCCAGTTTAGACAGAATCTACAGTGTGTTCCATGTCTCTCAGCTGAGAAAATATGTGAGTGATCAGTCTCACGTGTTAGAAGTTCAAGGACTAGAGTTATCAGATGACTTGAGCTACTAAGAAGTCCCAGTTCAGATTTTCGACTACAGAATAAAGAAGCTGAGAAACCGAGAGATTCTCCTAGTTAAAGTTCTGTGGAGAAGTCAGAGAATCGAGGAAGCTACATGGGAAGTTGAAGCTGAGATGAGAGAAAGATTCCCTGAATTGTTTAGGTAATTCCGGGGACGGAATTTTTATTAGAGGGGGAGAATTGTAATGACCTAAGGGGTAGAATTGTCATTTTAGAGAGTTTGAGGGGGGTAGAAGAGCCTTTTAGAAGTCCTTTGGGGCTTAGTTGTAGTTCCTGCGCATGTGGGGGTGGAAATGGCTATTTTCCACCACACACGACCGTGTGCCTTAGACACACGACCGTGTGTTTGCCCCAGCCAGCTTTATTAGTTATTTTCAGTTCAGTTGCGCGCAGTCAGCTCCCAGCTTATTTTCTCTTCTTCTTCCTTCAGCTCCAGTGAACCCTAGTGTTCCAGAGAGAGATTAGAGATCCAGAGTCTTCCAGGGAGAGAGATAGAGCTCCCATGGCGCGAGGTAAGTGTTTTCCTTACCTCCTCCGCTGAGTTCAGAGCCTGTTTGGCTATTTCCAGCTTATGAGAATATTATGTGTGCTTGTTTGAGATGTTTTCCAGCATGCTTGAGCTTGACATGATGCATGTTTGGTTGATTGAGTGGTTTCCATGATTTATGTGCATATATATACTGTTTCAGATGATATATGCTTCCAGTATGATGATTGGCGTGTTTGAGTTAATGATATGATGATTATTTGCGTGCTAGTAGCAGTATTTAGCTTGTATGTGTGTTGGTTTGGAGTGTGGAGGTGCTGGTGTGGGAATTTCTGGATTTCCAGACGCCTTCTGCAGTTTCTGGGTCGAGCACACGACCGTGCGTCCCTGAGGCACGACCGTGCGTCCTCTTTTCTGCATGGGACACGGCCGTGCATGCTGCCCGTGTGCGTCTGAAAACCCAGACACACGCCCGTGTGCCCGAGTGCCACACGCCCGTGTGCTTTCTCCCCCAATTCCACACGCCCGTGTTCGTTGAAGCACGGGGAGAAGAAGAGAAGGCAGACACACGCCCGTGTGCCCGAACACACACGCCCGTGTGCCCTGCCCAGTTTTGCTTGAAATATTCCAGAAGCACGCACGCCCAGGGACACGGCCAGCACACGGTCCCGTGTGTTGTGCCGCACACCCGTGCACGCCAGAACACACGCCCGTGCACCTTCAGAAATTCAGAAATAAGAGATTAAAAGCTATTTAAGCCACTCTAAGCCAATTTTAAGCACACAGAACTCAGTAATCAGCTAAGAAATCAGCATTTCATGCATGATTATCAGCATTAGCACGGCATGCCACATCAGATATTTTCAGACTGGATCCAAGGATCCAACAGCATGATTTTCAGATATATATATATGATTTTTCATATATCAGATAGGGGTGAATACGAGGGGGCGCCTGTGAGTTCGCACACCCGCTAGAGAAGGAAACCAGCGTCCGCCAGAGAGGACATGGTCACTGACCAAGCTCAATAGAGAGTGCTGGTTGTGCATCAGTAGATTTATTAGGATTTTGAACTCACACGGCCAGGGTGCCGAATCCCTGTATTCATCAGTCTGGCCAGCATAGCAGATATTTTCAGATATTTCAGAGATTTTCAGTACTTTCTGATACAGATTTCAGATATACTATACGTATATATTCAGGATCTTCGGATCACAGTTTTATTATCAGAAAGAGTTTTCAGAAAAGATAGTTTTTTCAGAAAAACAAGCCTGAGGGCAAGTTTTACAGCTTTTCAGTTTACATGACATCAGCATATACATTTCATTGTCATGTACAGCATCTCCTGAGAACAGATGAGAAACAGAACAGTATCAGAACAGAAAAATAACAGAAATCAGAATAAGAAAACTGTCTAGTAGAATCTTCTACGTGACGAGTCACGTAGTCGATTAGTTGTTTGACCTGCGAGTGTAGTGTTTGGAAACACTTGCTGAGTGACTTTGTCACTCACTCCCTTCCCTGTTTCCTTTTGCAGGTCAGTAGTTCGAGGCTGAGCTGGATGCGAGACCGCTGCGAGATTTTGGGGATGTGGCTCGGCAGCAGCAGATAGCATGTTGGCTCGCATGCTTTAGTTCTCATGTATATATATATATGTGTGTATTATACTCTAGTACACTGTATGCCAGTTTATTTTCTATACATGAGCAGCCTGGGGCTTTCACGCTTCGGTATATTTCAGTATTTTACTTATGTTAACAGTTTCTTTTATAAAGAAATTTGTTATACCAGTTTCAACAGCAGGTTTTTCTGTAGAGATTCCCGTCTCAGGTATATTTTATTAGTATATGAACAGTTTTTCCGCAGCGCACAGTAACCTGGGGCGGGGGTCGCTACACTAACAGATCATAGATGTGTCTCTAGAGGATGAGTATATTTTTTAGACAGTCAAAGAGAATTGGTAATAGAGGTAAGAGGTCTATCTAGTAGAGAAAGACAAGAAAGAGGATTCAGAGACGAAGGACAAGTTACTAGTTATCAGTATGTGTTCAGTGTGGTTAGAGGTATAGTGATGAATACCTAGTAGGTCAGACCATATGCTTTGGGTGTCGTTAACTAAGGTATAAGATTATTGAATACCTAGTCAAGGGCAGAGTAGGATTTAGTAGAGGTGGAGGTGGTTTTAGTAGAAGTAGAGTAAAACCTCCTAAAGGTGGAAATAGTTTAATTAGAAAAGTGGATCGTCTTCGAGAAGGTGGAGTCAGTACAACGAAAGAAGGTGATGGAGGTCGAGCCAAAGTCTTTGCAGTGAGACAAAAGTAGGTAAAAATTATTCCATATGTAGTGACTGATCAGTTATTCTTCTTTGATATTCCCTTATTGGTTTTAGTTGATTGTGGTGTCACACACAATTTTATTTCAAGAAAGGTAGTAGATAGATTATGATTGATCTCTAATGTGGCTGAAAGGAGTGTCTATGTTGATATGCCAAATGGGAGAGTGATGTTTAGTGATCAGTTGTTATTTGATCAAGAGATTGTGGTTATAGATAGACATTTAAGGATAAATTTGATCATATTAGAGTTAGTTGATTTTGACATAATCTTAGGTATAGATTTCTTATCAAGATATGAGACAGAGATTAATTGTCAGAGAAAGAAGGTTATATTACACGTTGGCCTTGATCAGTTTGTTTTTTGAGAGGATAGAGTGAAGACTATGTTGATTTCCTATGTCCAGGCTATGAGGATGTTGAGTAAAAGGTGTGATGGCTACCTGACCAACGTTATGTGTCAAGATGTAATTAGGAAAAGTATTAAGGAGACACCTATTGTCAGAAAGTTTTTTGATATGTTTCTTGAGAAGTTACTTATGACACCTTTAAAGAGAGAGTTAGAGTTCAGTATCAAGTTACTTCTAGGTATAACTCTTATACCTAAAGCTCTATATAGGATGGCTCCAGCTAAACTGCAAGAATTAAAGAAGCAATTACAAGAATTAATAGATAAGAAGTTTATCAGGCCAAGTTACTCTCCTTGAAGTGCGTCAATTCTTTTTGTTAAAAAGAATGATGACTCTATGAGAATGTGTATTGACTATAAGAAGTTGAATAAAGTTACAATGAAGAATAAATACCCCTTGCCCATAGTTAATGACCTATTTTATCAGTTCAATGATGTATTAGTGTTTTCAAAGAGTGATTTGAGATTGGGTTACCACTAGGTTAGAGTTGCAAATAGAGATATGCTGAAGACTACTTTCAAGACTTGATATGACTATTACAAGTTTATGCTAATGTCATTTCAGTTGACAAATGTTCTTACAGTGTTTATAAATTTGATGAACTAAGTATTCTAAGACTGTCTCGATAAATTTGTGGTTATGTTTATCGATGACATATTGGTATATTCAAAGAGTATTGAGGAGCATACAGAGTATCTGAGGTTTATGTTGTAGAGACTGAGAGATAGATAGTTGTATGCCAAATTCAGTAAATGTAAATTTTGGTTGGATAAAGTGGTGTTCTTGGGGCATGTTATTTCAGTAAATGGTCTATCTATGGATCCGAGTAAAGTGGAAGTTATCCTAAGTTGGCCAAAGCCTAGAATAGTTAAAGAGGTTCAGAGTTTCTCAAGTTGTCTTTGCCTTAAAGAGTTGAAGACACTGCTTATATGGAGTGAAATACAGCATTTATTCCAACCACAAGAACTTAAAATATTTTTTCACCTAGAAAAAGTTGAATAGGAGGCAATGAAGGTGGTTAGAGTTGGTAAAAGATTATGACTATGAGATCAGATACCACCTGGGTAAAGCAAATATGGTTATAGATGCTTTGAGTAAAAGAGTTACTCTATCTATATTGTTTGTTTCGGATAAACTTCAAAGAGAGATTGTCAGAAAGAAGATAGAAATGGTCATAGTTGGATTTCCAAGATTTCAGATAGTATCTTCTTTACTTGATGAGATCAGAGATGCTCAGAGATTAGAGTCAGAGATCAGATAGTTAGGCTCAGATGATGACTTAAAGAGTATTAGAGGGTGTTACACCAGATTATGGAGTCAGAGATGGAATATTGAGATTCAAAGGTCAAATTTTATTCTAGAAGATTCAAGATTGAGATAGAAGATCTTATAAGAAGCTTACAGTACAGTGCATACAACTTATCTAAGTAGCACAAAAAAGTGTCAAGATCTTAAAAGAAAGTTTTAGTGGTCAGGGAGAAAGAAAGACATAACAAACTTTATTTACAGATGTTTGGTATGTCAACAGATTAAAACAGTACACCAAAGACCTTCTGAGTTGTTACAACCTCTAAGTATACCTAAATGAAAATGAAAGAACATTTCTATAAATTTTATCTCAGGAGTTTCCAGAGTTTGATAAGAGTATAATGACATCTAGATAATTATGGATAGACTGAGTAAATTTACTCATTTTTTACTTATTAGAGATAGTATGACTATTGATCAGCTAGGTCAACTTTATGTCAGAGAAATTATGAGATTACATAGGATACCAAGAGTTATTGTATCAGATAGGGACTAGATTTTTGTCAACTTTCTAGAGGAGTTTTCAAATGACTCTAGAGACTCAATTGTATTTCAATTCAGTCAAATGGCCAAATATAGAGGTGAATCAGATTTTGAAAGATATGTTGAGAGTATGCTGTATAAACTTTCAGACAAGTTGGGTCGAGTTATTGCCTTTGATGGATTTTGCTTATAACAATAGTTATCATTCTATGATTTAAATGGCTCTATTTGAGGTATTGTATGGTAGAAAATATAGATCGTCCTTACATTAAGATGATATTAGAGAGAATGACTCATTAGAAGCTATAATGGGACAAGAAATGACTTAGTAGATGATTAATCAAGTTAGGGTAATCAGACAGAGAATGAGACAAGCTTAGGATCGTCTAAAAAGTTATACAGATTTGAAGCATAAAGAGATAAAATTTGAAGTAGGAGATAAAGTATTTTTAAAAGTAGCTCATTACAAGTATATTTTGAGATTTGGCAAGAAGGGCTAATTGGCTCTAAGATTCATTGGTTCTTATGAAATCCTGGAAAAAATTGGTAAAGTTGCTTACAGGTTAGATTTACCTACGAATATGGAGAGATTCCATGATGTCTTTTACGTGTCTCAGTTGAGAAA
Organism: Anacardium occidentale; assembly: GCA_026122585.1. Lineage (NCBI taxonomy): Eukaryota > Viridiplantae > Streptophyta > Magnoliopsida > Sapindales > Anacardiaceae > Anacardium > Anacardium occidentale. The sequence continues at coordinate 90,650 of JAJEJH010000685.1, read as the reverse complement.
GTATATTGGGGATCTTTCACATATTATTGAGCTTCCAAATTTATAATTAACTAAAGATTTGAGTTATTTAGAGAAGCCAGTGTAGATTCTTGATAGGAGGGTTAAGGTTCTCAAAAATAAAAAAATCCCTCTAGTTAAAGTGTTGTGGAGGAATTAGAGGCAAGAAAAATCCATGTGGGAGGTGGAGTCTGAGTTTAGAGAGAGGTATACTGAGTTGTTCATGTAATCTAGGGATGAATTTTTTTTAGAAGGGGAGAATTTAATATCTCGAGGTTATAAATGTCTTTTAGGCTGATAATCTAGGGTTAAAAGTGAGATCTAATAGTGTAAATTCAAGTTGAGGAAGTTTTGAGGTGAAATAAATATTTTTCCTGAATTAGGTGGCTTGTGCATAAATCTTATTGAGGCGTTATTCATGCAAGCACTGGAAAATGGTAGTTTTCCATTTTTTTAGCTATGCACGACCGTGCATATTGAGGCGCACAACTGTGTGTGCGTAGTAAGTTAGTCTTCATAGTTTTAAGTTGATCTTTTCTTGTTTTCTAACTTATTTTCACCCATAGTTTCTTTTAATATTAGAGATCCCTAACTCTAGAAGAGAAGAGCAGTATCCAGAGACTTCTAACCGAGCTAAAGAGTGAGATCTTCTTTAAGAGAGAAGCAAAGTTGGTTATGACTAGAGGTAGGTGTTTCTTACCTATTTCCCTTTCTTCTTAATGTGTATAATACTTGTTTTGGTTGAATTGGGATTGATCCTAGCATGTTTGTGATTTTCCTTGCATGTTTGATGATATAGACTTGATGATGATGATGATTATGTATATATAAAAATATGTGTGTTGATATGTATGTATAGATGTGATTTGAGATGTTGGGATGATTTAATGTGATTATTAGTGTTATAGGTGGATTAAACATGTTTATGAAGTGCTTTGAGTATGGAAATTAATTGAGAATGCTTGATTTACATTTGGTATGAAATTGGATAGGAATAAGCTTTGATCAGCTCAACCTGAAACAAAGTGAAATGAACGACCATGCACCTATAGTGCACACCCGTGCAGATCATGTTTTTGCATGGTCACAGTCGTATTCATGTTCCCGTGCATGACCAGATAATACCTGATCACGATCGTGCATGCTAATGTCACAGTCATACTTATACATGCAATGAGAAAATCATACACGACTAGGCTGCACAATTGGCACACAACCCGTGCAAGCTTATATACACTCGTGCATTAAGCAGAAATGAGAATTAAGCTTAAAACAAGTATAATATACAGTAAGCTCAATGCAACAATTATATATTAGTACAAAAAGATCAAATAAGTATACATGATGCATCATCTGCATATCATGACATGACATGTCATATAGTGTTTTCAGAAAGGGATCCAAGGATCCAAATACATGTTTTCAGCTAAAAAAGTTTGATGTTTCAAACATCTTTTTAATGATGAATACGATAGTGCCTTTATGTGTTTCAGCACACCCCGTTACAGGAACTAGTCTCAAGGTTTATGACCATACTAGCCATTATATACAAGCATATACTAGTGTACACTCAGCTAACAACTTAGGTTTCAATGTTTTGCACTCAGTTACAGATTCAAATTCAGTTACTACAAGTCAGTTAGTCAGTTACTACCTGCGTGTTAGCATAGGAAACCCATATGGATAGGGTGTTAAATTTTTATATGCATCAGTCTATGTAGCACAACAATAGTTTTCAATTACAACATGATTTCTAGTTACAGTATTTTATTACAACAACATGACAGATATTTCAGGATTTTCAGATCACAGTTTTCAGTATAAAGCTAGTTTTATAATTAGCTCAAGGGTTTCATATATAATTTTCAGCATGTCATTTTCATATGACATATACATCATGACATTAACCAGAATGTGATTAATTAGTGAAAACTATGAAACAATATACTTATAGATAATAGTACAGATGTGTAATGAAATACGAACCACAACTTATGAATGCTATAATAGAATATAAACTTTAAAACATTATACAAAATGATCAGCTTGTTATGATTACAGTAAGAATCCTAAAGAGAGGATTGATAAAGGGTCAGAGATAAGAAACGCTTACTAGGTGAACTTATCACTCACTCCCTACTTTCTTTTCTCTTGCAGGTCAGTGCAGTAGGGGCTGAGAGGAGGAGATAACTGTTGGTAAGGATCTAGTTTTCAGTTTTGTAGCATGCTTATGGTTTGCATGCTCATACTGTTTTATCTTTACATATAAATGTACAATATATATATATATTTACACACACACACACACACACATATATATGCACACACACTAGTATAATTACTCTGTATGAATTTTCCAGTATATAAAAGTTATTTTTGGCCATGTTACCTTATTTATACCACATTATTTTCCATTGTCATATTTTAGCTCAGTATTAGGTATTTCTACTATGTATTATTGGAAATATTAATTATTTTATCTATAATGAAAATTGTTTCTATTATTGATATTTTATAGAAAAAGTATGTACAGTAATATACAACAGGAGTGCTTACATGGTGTTTGTCATATCAAATTCGAATCAAGTTGACAATAGATATTTTGGCCTAGTCATAGTTATGTATAGTCAATTCATTAGCGTGCATTATCCTATATGGATAATTATTCATGATCCTTATCCAATCAGCCCTAAAATTTAGATCATTACAAGTTATACAAGACATGGATAAAATCATATGCGCCTGTGTATCACCCATGAATGAAAATATAGCATATCCTATAAAAAATATGCAATGTTTAGTTTTAGAGATTTTTTGCCCAACCAAACTATACATGCCCATCCTATTCTAGTCACAACCATGCACAAGTTCAAGTAGACCTTCTAGTCCAGGAATAACTTCATGAGATCATGTTTTATATGGATATTGGGATGTTGTCTTACTCTTGGATTAGATAGTGTCACTTTTGGAGTTCAAAATTTGTCATGGAAGGAATGAATGAGCCATCAACTTTGATATGTCTTCTTAGATCTTATATATATATATATATATATGTCCTCTTAGCATGAAAATTTTAAAAATCTGCTTCCATTGTGCCATACTCGCAAACACCGTATTAGAGTAATGCCTAAAGAATTGACTTGCAAAATCTTTTTATGTGTTTTGATTGAATAAGCTTGTTTTTCATTATTTTTATTTTGAGATTAACAACATGTAAATTTAGCTAAGATTGATGAATGTATGGTTGCATGTTTATCTGAGATCGATGTTGAATGTAAATATGTTGCTTAAATTATTGATTTTTGTACTACTATATTCTAGTTAATGATTTGCATTGTTGTTTGATTGTGAAAAACATGTTGAATGACTAATTGACAATTTTGGCTTCATGTTGTTGTGCAAAATTACTCTGGTTAGGTGTTGTTGTGCCTAATAAAGATTGTTTTACTAGGACGTGATATGACCTTCATGTCATATCATTGTATTCTGATGACAACTTGCCAAAATACTTTATGTATGGTCATGCACTATGAATGCATGTTGTGTGCATAATTTCAATAGATTACAAGGCATGATTGATATGTTTTGAGTAAAAATTTGCATAAGTTCAATCAATTTCCTTTGAAAGTGAGCTGAGAACATGATATTATCACTTTACAAGGCATTTTATTTAATTCACAAGAATAATTGTTCAAGCTACAATTGTATTGACAAATATGAAACTTCAAGCACCAAGTAGAGTTCTACTTAAAATAGGAAACTCTATAGTTATAGTTACACATGGTGAAACAAGTTGAATATTCCGTAATAAGAAAGGAAAAGAAATATTTGACTACAATCTAGACTTTTCACAATCTAGATCAGATTATATCCAAATAAGATACATTAAAAGACTGTGCATTAAAAGAGAATCACAATAAATCAAGAAAGCTACCCTCAACCAAGAAACATATATAAGCCAAATTTGTACACATGAGCCAATAGAGAAAGACAAGATGTTGCACTAGATATGTTGGATATGTGATATACAAAAGAAAAACGAGTAACTATAACCAATTTAAAGAGTTTAGAATAGAGCGAAGCAGAATGCTAAAGCAAAGTTCATCGTTGACAAAGCACAACATATTCAGGATTTCTTACTTTATATTTGCTTTTGTTGATCGATGCTTTCTTTATTTATTTTTAGTTTTACCACAACCATGTAAGGTTAATTTTCTTTTCTGAAGACAAGAGAGATTTTAGCCCCCTGAATTCTACGTTCCTTAGCTTAAATCAAGTCGATGTTTGCTTAGATTTTAGCATGAGAAATTATTAGTTGTTGTATGTTCAAGCCAAACAAATTATATTATTTGTAAACCATTATGGATTATCGAAAGGTCGATACCCAATTCGTTCATGCATAACCTAAACCTGGTATACTCTAGTTTATAGATAAATAAGGACCCATGCAAAATCATTGCCTTTCAAAGATCATAAAGAGTTTAAGTAGTTTGAATAACCACAATAATAAATACTCGTATAACTTAAATATATCTAGCTTACCTCGAGAAAAACGTTAGAAATTTTAAGGGAGACAACCATCAAGCATATCAATTATAAAACTAAACTAGGAGTAGTAACACTATAAGGAAAGTGGTAACGATGAAATCTTGGCTCTAGACTCATTGAGTATTAATAACCTTAGAAAAATTACTAGTCATTGTTAGCTTACATTATTGTAGTAGTTTAGTAATATGTAATAGTATTGTAGGTCTAATAGTAGATCTAATACAACCATTGTCTTCATATTTATTCAAAGCTTTACATAACTAAGAGTTCGACTATTAACAGTAGTCACCTCCTAAACCTTGTGAGAATGATATATTATTTTATTACTTGTCAATTCGTACTCTTGCGGGGTTTTTTATCTAACCTAACAAAATTTTTGGTGCCATTGTTGGGTATTAATGTTAGTTGATATTAGGAACATTGAAATCTTGTTAGACTAGAGTAATATTTTATTATTAAGTTTTAGTTTTCTTTTGTTTTATGTTTATTCATTGTAAATTATTCTTCTACCTCTTTTCAAGAGCCTAAAACTATATGATCAGATTCCAAATGGAGAAAGTCATACTATTTGATCCTGATATAAACTAGACTAAAAGACACTTATGACATTAGAGAAAATCAACAACTAGAAAAAGAAATATGCCATAACAACAAGAACAAATATTGCTAATTACGTCACGTTGATGACATTTTTTGTTAAAATAGGTGTCTTATAGTCATGTATCTATTGCATTGATATACTTATTGTATTTTAAAAATACATTATTGATTATAAATAATAAGAGAATGATGACACTTTCCATTAAGGTAAGTGTCTTATAACCATGTATGTATTGTATTGTATTGATATACTTTTGTACTTTGGAAATACATTATTGATTATTAATAAGAGAAATATTCAATCATATATTGTTTAATACGTATAAGGTGTGTTTAGTATGGTATCAATAAGATCATTTTGGTTGCCAAACTTTTGTAAAATTGATATGTCTTAGCCTTTCCAACCACTTACTCAATTTGTATATTCATTTATTGAATTTGTTTAAGTTCATTTATTTGATTACAGTCATTACTTGAAATACATTAAAAGAAAACCAAAACTTAGGTTAATGAATATAAACTTGTAGAATCGAAACACCTAAGTCTAACGTTGAAGTGGATGAAATTTTTTTTTTAAATTTATTAATAAAAAGAAACCTTTTTTCACTCAAAAAGAAAATATTGAATGCACAAGCAAATTGTGTATTGTGCAATGGATTTAGAAAAATCGACATAAAAGAGATTGTAAGGTCTCTCTCTAGGTCATTTTCATGGTAAATTATATTTGGACATCAAATAAGCACAAGTTCTATTTTCACAAAGACAATCGTTTGAAGGTATTCTAAATTATGACAAGAGAAATAAAGAATATGGTCCCTACCTTTCTTATTTTTTCAAGGTTTTTGGTGCCTATTAAACACATTACATCCTTTCAATTTTTTTTTTTCTTTTATTTTTCTTCAAAGAATATATAAAATACTCGAATCCTAATCCTTCGAATCAAAAGAATATTTTCTCGATCTTATTTTGATTTGGAAATAAAAATATAAATGGGAAGAATGTGAAATTTCTTAGTTTCATTAATAAGATGCTAAAATTGACCCTTATCTAGAACACCTCATAGTGGTGGGAATTTGACATGGAAATTTGGCCGGCTTACTTGGCTCCCTATCAAGGGGACCAAGGTGGGCCATTTGAGATTGCACAATGGACACTTGTCATTCTTTTATTGAGTTGACGGCATCAATCAAAAGGCTAATTTTCAGCGAAGGATTTTTGCATCAAGAAGGGGCCCATTTATTTCTTTTCACTCCCCTCTTTATTTTGGGTCAAAAGTTTGACAAATGTGATGATCTTGGCCGTCCAATAATTAAAATACAAACTAGTAGTATTGTAACAATTCACATTGTAACAATTCACATTGTAACAATTCATATGTTAGTGCCTGTCATGTTTTCTTTTTTATTTTTAAAAAGAAAAAAAAAAAGGGTATTTTCTAATCACATAAAAAGTATACTCTGAATATTGTACTGTGTAAACCGGGTCTAATAGTGGGACCTAGGATCTGTTTAATTTACAATTAAAAAATAATTTAATAGAATTAAAATATAATATCTATATTTAAAAATAGAAAAAATAAAAAATTTCAAATTAGCAAGAGAGATAATTATATTTAAAATGGAGACTTTGAATTATTAAATAATTATAATAATGGAGGTGATGAATATATAGCAAATTGAAATTCTGTGTAAGGCCCATCTCTATGGGCAATGAGTTGAATATGGGCTTTCTCTATATTTGACACGTAGACGATGAAGTTTCAGAATAATGCTTGCCCACCAATGAATCCAAGTTGGAAATTACATAAATAAATATTGTGTATACTATCAATATGACCCCATAAATATTTCTAGGTTTTTATTCACCATTAGTATTGTTTACACAAAATTAGTAAGGTAAAGTGACAATGGAGCGCTTGAGCTTGTTCCTCATTTTCCAGAAATTTCAAATCAATTCTTTGTTACTATTCATGTTAACAGGCTGTACAAACATTGCAATGCAGTCAAAATTTCTCTTTGACTTAATTCACAAATGCAACTTTTAACAACAACCAGCAAACAAGCATCCTTCTAACTTGTGACCTGCAAGACGAGCCTTGAGCAAGACATCATTTATTCTAGAAGTCACAAAATAGGACATAGAAACCAAATTTGTCATGACAATCATGGTATATCACATATTAAATAATTGTTTTTTGTTGTCAATGAATCATATTCCTTAGTTTTAACGATCACGACAAAATATAACTATTCTTTATTTATAATTGATTTGAGTCTAATATAGAGTTGAGTAAGAAGTGATAAGATGAATTCATCATCACTGATAGGAGCACATGATACATGATTTGTTTACTTTCTATTTGTTCTTGTTAAACAATATTTTCTTTATTTATAATTAGCCTTATTGTAGTCATGCAAGCCTAATTTTCTTTTCTAAAGACGAGATGGATCCTAGCCCTTGAATTTTCTTTCCTCAGCTTAATAATATTTCAATAGATAGATTTGGGAATAAGAAATAATTACTTTTTTTTTGTATGTTCAAGCCAAACATATCACAATATCTATAGACTGTTATGGATTACTGAGAGGTTGACACATGGTTAGTTCATGTATAACTCAAACTTTGTGCATTTTAGTCTAAAGATAGATAAGACTTGTGTAGAGTTATTGCCTTTTACAGATTATAACAAGTTTAAGTAGTCAAAGTAGCTGTAAGGGTAGGTACTTGTTATACTTAGACACATCTAGCATACTTGACGTTAGGAAATTTAAGAGAGGCAACTATCGAGCATATTAACCTTAGACCTAAACTAGGGATAACAACACTAGAAGAAGAATGACAATGATGAAATCTTGGACCTAGATATGTTAAGTATTTACAACCTTAGAGAGATTATCAACCATCTTTATTTTGTGTCATAGTAGTTTAATAACAATAGTAGTATAACTTTAATAGCAAACTTGATACAATTGTATCCATCGTATTCTTTTGGAGTTTTAGATAATTAGGAATTTAACTATTGCCAATAGTTATCTCTTAACTCTTGCAGGAATGATATTTATATTACTACTTGTTTATTCATACTTTTAAAAGGGTATTTGATAGGAATAAGGTTCATAACTCTTTAAGTTAAGAATGAGCAAGCATATTTCACTCCATTTTGATGGAATCATCATCTTCAAAACAAGGCAAAGTATGGACAAATCAAGCTTTGGGATTTCTTTATGGCCTTTTAAGGTCTTTAAAACCACCTTAATTCAAGTTGGAAAGATCAAACATGCAAGTTTGAGCCATGAGAGATTAAGAAAGAAAAAAGCATGCAAAAGATAACAGGTCGCATCGCACAGATGACATATTATGCCAAGGCGCGCTTTGTGGCCTAAGACCATAGTGCCTCAATTTTAGTCTGGTGTGCACCCAAGCACTTTGGCTTGGAGCCATGATGCCTTAATTTTATTTTACACAACACATGTATGGGTACACCTGTGCGCTGTGGCTTGGTGCCACAACACCTGACTTTTTTTTTATGCAGCATATGCACGAGTACACCTACGCATTGCAGCCTTGCACCGTAGCGCCTTAATTCTGTGTTATGTAACACATGTTATACATACCTGTACACTACAGCTTGGCATCGCAACACTTAGGTTTTGGATCACGCATACATATGTGTATTGCAGCATAACATGCCTTATAGCAAGTATGCAATAATATTTGTTTTTTAAAATTTTTATTCTCTTGTAATTTGACCCTTTTGTACCTAGATCTTTTATATTACCTTTTATGATTATTTTGGTAATTTAATATGTTTTGTAAGGCCTATAAAATGCTACTCTTTCTTTATAAAAGTTAGACTTTGACAAATTAAAAATTTTGAAAAGTTTAGTGCTTAAGAATTTAAAGCTTGGTGCTCTTGTGTTTAACCCTTATTCAAATTTTCATTGCAAGAAAGAATTAATGGTAGAGAATCAAATGGGTGAAGACTAGTTACATGTTGTTGATATCTTCTATAGACTTGTATCAAGTCTTTTTTAAAACTTGATTCAACCTCAAGTTGGTGGAAGCTAGTCCTTTAGGCTTGAGTGATGGATCTTGCTAATTATCTTTCCAAGTAAGTTTATATCTCATGTGTTATGTATTTTGATCTCTATTGCTCCTATATGTCTTTAGCTATGTTGTCATGAATGATGACGAATAATAGGAGTTTTGAGAGTTGAATGAAGTTGTGAAACTTTGGAGTTGAATTTGCTTGAATTTGAAGTTGTCCATGCATGAACAATTGTTTAACTTTGTATGAATTTGTACTTAAATATTGCTTGAGTTTTGGAGCACCATTGGAATGTCATTTGAGACCCATGTGTGAGGATTAGGGACCTTCCTTTCTAGATTAGTATTGATGAACCCAACTAGTGTTTTACGTTGTGGTCAAGGATTGACTAATTGATGTTAAAAACATTGAAATCTTGTTAGACTAGAGTAATACTTTTCATTATTAAAAATTTTGTTTTTTATTTTTTACTTTATTTTGATCGTTGTTACTATTTTTGCAACCTTTTTTTAAGAGCCTAAGACCATATGACCAAATCCCATATGGATGAAATCATACCGCTTGATCTCAATTTAGACCAAGCTGAACAATATTTAAGGTAACAAAGAATGAAAAGGGAATTAGAAATAACTAAAGGAAGATATATGGCAAAACAATAAGAACGTACATTGGTTGACTATCTTATGCCTATAATAGATGACAAGCTTTCGAGTATAGTAAGACCACTAGTGAAGGCGAACAATTTTGAGATTAAACCTACCATAGTTTAAATGATGCAACAAAATTAGTTTGAAGGATTAGTAACGAAAGATCCACATGGACACTTGTCAAGATTTCTCCATATTTGTGATACTTTCAAATTCAATGAAGCAACCAATGATGCCATCAAATTGAGGTCATTTTTATTCTCACTAAAATACTAAACATTAATATGGTTAAACTTTTGTGAAGGAGGAGACTTTACAAATTGGGTAGTCTTACCTTAAACCTTTCTAATTAAATTTTTTCCCACCAAGTAGAACAAAAAAAATTCCTATATGAGCTAACACTTTTTTGTAAAGAAAGATGAGAGATTACATGACGGTTGGGAATGTTTTAAAGACCTTCAAAGAGAGTACCTTTATCATGGCATACCATAGTGGTAATTATAAAGAAACTTTTATCAATGATTACCAGGTCGTATTAAAAGCACATTAGATGTAATGGCTAAGGGATCTTTATTTGAGTTGACATTTGATCGAGCTATATAGATACTTGAAAAAATGACTACAAATAGTGCCAATTGGTTTGTAAGAGAACTTGATAAAAATAGGAATCTCGATGTACATACATTAAATAAGATAAGTGTCGTTTACGCAAAAATAGATGCCCTTACAAAATAAATTAGAAAGAATTGACATTACAATCATATCGATTCTAAATTACAAAATATATGGAGGAGCTCACGGTAGTGTGCCTCGCCTTAACCTTACATGCAATTATACTGTGATTAAGCAAGCTAACGAGATAAACTATAATAAAAAAGTTTAGGGCAACCTATATTTAAATGTGTATAATCCAGGTTAAAGGAATCACTAGAACTTTTCATAGAGTAATCAAGCAGTTGGCCCTAGTAATTAGTAAAATTCTAGACCTATTCCACTAGGTTTTCAACCAAGGAATCCTAACCCATCATCTTAGATACAATCGCTAGTCTAGAAAAGTAGTTTAAAAGCCATGATGGAAAATTTTCTAAAAACGTAGAAATAGAAGTTCAATGCTTAAGATGAAATTATGAGGTACCAAGGTAAGCATTATAGGCGTTAACTACTAAGGTAGACAAACTAGCTACACACAATTGAATGTTGTAAACCCCAAAATATTACTTAATTTTATTTTCACCTATAGATTTGGAAAAGTATAACAAATGAGGTATGAATTTATTTCGACTAATTAAATTATTTTAATTTCAAATTTTGAGTATATTAAAATATTACTTTTCATATTAAAAAATTATTTGAAAATTAGTGAGGTATACATAAATTAAATAAACGCATTCCTAAAAACAATTCAATAATACATTTTCTCTAGTTTGAGTTTGATTCGATTTCAAATTTAAATTGACTGTTATAGTTCAAATTCAGCTCAAATTTGAGTCAAACTAAATTGAATTGAATTGAATTGACTTTTGAGACTAAATCAGTTTGGTTCAGACTTATCCCTACTAATAATAATGGGCTTGTAAGTTTTTTAAAAGGAAATTTAAAAACTCATTGTTAAAAGTTTAAATTCATTTAGTTTTAACGAGAATATAAATAATTGATCATTAAAATCATGAAATTTATACTTATAATGACTAAATATTTATTCTCTCGTTATTTTTCTTTTTCGTTAAAACCTGTTTTTTTTTTTAGCTTATCTTTTAGTCTACTTAAAAGATTGACTCAATCAGTTACAAATTGTAACCATATCAGATCAAAAATTTTAGGTAAACATTTAACCTCATAAATGGTATAGATTGTGAATTGTAAAAAGAGTATACTTGAAATTTTGAACAATGTTTTAAAAGTCGAAGAAGAAAGTGGTGAAGAACAAGAAGAGTCATACCAATAACATGCAGACACTAAAAGGAAGGATTTTTATTGATAAAATTATTGAATTTTTACATCTTAACAATATTTCAACAGATGATATTGATGTTCATTTTGTAAATTGAAAGAAAGGATCTTTTGAGATGAAACTACCAAATATTAATAGTAACAAATTTATAGTTTATCATAATAAATACATTCATACTGACAAAATTACAAAAAAAAAAAAAAAGATCTTTTAAGATGGAACTATCACATGTTAATAGTGATAAATTTGTAATTTATCATAATAACTACATTTATATTGACAAAATTAGCACTCAATACAATAACAAAATTATTTTGATTCCGAAGTTTCTTTTCAAATATTTAATGACTATTTAATATTTTTTTGTCATAATAAAGACCCTACAAGTGATAAATAAATAGTAATAAAATGATAATTGTATTAATGAAATTAATCAAAATAAAGAAGATGTACTAAATCAAAGATTTTCTCCAAATTAATAGTGACTACAGGTTTTGATAAATTAGTTTAGTCATAAAATAGAATTACTAAAATAACAAAAAATTAGTCATAATATGCTATTCTTTTATTTTAAGAAAATATTTTGTCACCATCAATAAGTTGTTTTGATTCCAAAAATTTTCTCTATAATAAATAGTGACGAAATAATTTTTTTTTTATCACAATTAAGACATTTAAAGTGACAAAATTAATAGTCATTATAATACCATTGTCACAATAACCTAATCGTTTTGGCTCCAAGATTTCCCTTCAAATAAATCGTGATAAAATGACTTTTTTGTTATAATAAATGTATATATAGTAACGAAATTAAGGTCCGTAACAATAATTTCATAGAATTTCATCTACCACATATAAATAGTGATAACAAGAAAATTTGGTCTCAATAAAAATTTTTATAGTATCTAAATTTATCTTTGTCACAATGATTTAGTCACAATAAATCAAATTTTCTTATAGGGTGTAGGTGTTAAAGACCTAAGACCGAAAGAGAAAATCGTAAGAATGAGACAATAGGATGCCACAATGGGCAGAAACAAAAGTTTAGAATGAACAAAAAAGAAGAAAGAATCAGAGGATAAGATCCCATCACAAAAAATGATACACAACTGTCATTCTTACAAAGATTTGCTAGAACAAAAATGCATCAACAATTTGCCAAGTTCTTGGATATGTTCAAGCTAATTCAATTAAACATGCCATTTTTGGAAGTGATTAAGCATATGCCTATCTATGCCAAGTTCTTAAAAGAGTTTTTGTCCAATAAACATAGTATAGATAAATAGAAACAACAATCTTATCATAAGAATGCAACACTATCATCTAGAATAAGTTATTGTCGAAAGTAAAAGATCCAGGGAATTTCTTTATCCCTTTTATTATGGACAAAGAAACATTTGATAAAACACTATTTGATTTGAGAGCTAGCATTAGTTTAATGCCACCATCTATTTATAGAAGATTAATCCAAGAAAGTTGAAGCCTACCACCATTATAATATAGTTTGCAGATTGATCAGTAAAAAACCTAACGAGCATCATGGAAAAAGTACCAACTAAGCTTGGATTATTTTATATATTGATGGTGAAAGAAAATTTTAATATACCCATAATTCCTTGCTATTATATGAACAATTATAGATGTAAAGTAAAAAAAGCTTATGTTTGATATAAAAAAGGAAAAGGTCAAATTCAACATCTTTGCTACATGATAAAACTAGAATGTTGATGATACATTCTACAAGGTTAAAGTGACAAAAGAAAATGAACAAAAGTTAAATGACAAATAACATCAAAAGACTTGAGCTATGTGAATACATGACAATAAGGATTGAGGAAAGAAGAAGACCAAGCCTAATTGAATATGCCCATGTAGGGGAATGTTAAGAAGGTGGTCTTAACTAACCACAAGATATAAAAACAAAAGCTTCCCTCTAAACGTGGGAAACCTAAGAAAGTTATAAGGTTATAGACATTGGGAGGATAATATCTGAGGCATACAAAGCTTATACTTTATCCCTAAGGATGTGCATGTATAAGAACATATCCAATGTAAGGTTGTTACACCTACCATTTGAGTAAATTGTATAAGATTATATAGGAGTTGAGGTAAAGATTATAAATAAACGCTTTTAGGAGGTAACCTAAGGTTTTATTTTACTTTATTTTATTTTTTTAGCATATTTTAGTATGTACATTAACTTACTTAGTAAGCAGGGTGTCAGAAGTAGACAATGTAACATACAAGGAGATATACATAAAGGGATGACATCAAGTGGACGAACGAATAAAAGAACAAGGAAGTATCTCAATCTTTGATAAGAATTTAATATACATTGATGCTTTACCTAAATAGTATTAATACCCTGACACATTCACTTGATGACTATTTTTCGTAAGATGCTTTCAATGTTGATATGTTATTGTTTTAAATACTTTTTGTACATCTTAGGTTTCTTACTTGAAAAAAAAAAAAAAGAAAAAAACTTAGGGGATAGGTTGGTGTTATAATATGGTCATACTAACTAATTGATAAAGAATCGTTGTACTAAGAATTTGACTAATCTAATGACTCAAAAACGACACTTGACAACTTAAAAGCTATTGGACAACATTCATGGTATTTACAAAATTCTTTATATAATAAGAAAGGCTACCATACAGACATAACTTGAACTTTCTCAATCATAATTACTCTTTTTTTGCACGCAATTCACCCTAAAATGACACTTGTCTAATGCCTCTTAAGTTTTTCAAGGAATTTAATGCAATTTGAATTTAAATTTTAAAAAGGTTTTGGTTGTCAATTGAAATCATCCCTTATATAAAGTTGTTAAGGATAACATCATAAGATAGGTCAAAAATCATCTTTAACATGCTTAAAAGTGGAATTGAGCCAAGATGAGCTTGAGCTTAACCACGCTTAAGTTTGGCTCAATCTAAAAGAGTTGAGCTTAAGCTTGATAAGTTCCAAAAGAGTCAAGCTCTACCTCAACTCAGTATTATTAGCTTTATAAATTCAATCAATAATATAAATTTATTAAATTTTAAATTATAAGTTTATTTTTTTTATAAAAGAAATTAGAGGGAAATTGAATTTTGTTGAGAAAGAAGAAAGTAAGTTTTTTTTTTTTTTTTATAACATCTGAGCTAAGTTGTTAAACTTTGTCTTCCCAATATGGGATGATTGGAATTAGGTTGAGTTTATTTATAATGGGTAGAGTGATTTGTTAAAGTGTTTATTTACAACGTGAGATTTTTGCTAACTTAATTTCAAATCAGACAAGTTGCATACATGGTACCTTTATATGGACGAACCATCCAATGAAGATGGGACAAGAGTATACTTATTGCTAATCCACCTAAGGGCAAACAATTTCATAGCGCCCTAAGATTTAGTGTTAAAACATCTAACAATGAGGTGAAGTATAAAACAATTTTTAGTAGACTATGACTTAGAAAAGAAACGAGAGTCATGTTAGTGAATAGTTTTAATAATTCACAATTGATCATGTTTTCAAGTCACTCTTTGTGCCAAGCACCACGATATATCGAGTTGTCATAATTATCTCTTTATGTGTGTGACCCATAGCTTCATTAATATATTGGTAATGAATAAAATTCATTATTAATCTTCATTAATCATCTCTTTTATTCACATATTACAAGTGATCTCTAGTAAGATATCATAGCTACTCAATATAACTTGAATTTTAGGATGATGATTAGGTTTAATTAGATTTGGACTACGATACAAATCTAAACTGCAGTTACAAATTTCATTGGTCATAGTCTTCATTCAATTGGTACCACAAGATATTTTTCTCTTATACTTGAAAGTGATGAATCCTTTGTTAATCTACCATAATGTCATTACACTATTTGACATAGCCAATGATACTATTTTGATAACCTAAAAAGGGTTATGTTAGGTTAATGTCAAATTATGTTGATCGATGTGTAAAATATTCTAATAATCTCAAATCTAAGAATCATATACACTGCCATCCATTCAAAGATATATTTCGCAAATGTTAGGGTTACCATTTACGTAGAATCCTTTTATGGTATCTATCTGATAGATGTGCTTCTAACATGCATCCATGTGTTGCATCAGGTTGTCACCTATAATCTCGACACATGAATTATGTCACTACCCATTAGTAAGATCTTTTAACAATATGATAATCTTATCATATTATAGATACCCTTAGTCAACATAATACTAAGACTATAGATGTTTTTAGATCAACTACCTAATGTAATCATAGGGTTTATGATCAACCAATCTATTAATCTTTTATTATGATTCTACAAATCTAAAGATATTTATCTAGACATATGTATAAATATATATAGTTATAGATTAAAAGTGTCATTAGAATGTTCTAATATGACTTTTCATTGATTTATATCATGGAGAAGATTGATTTTGGAACACCTACTTCAAGAAGAGTAATAAATGTGCTAATAAGGTTATACGTGTGTCTCATATAAATTGATATATATTTTTCATAACCCTATGAAACCTAGTCGCATATCCAAAAAGAGTGAAGAAATTTCTCTCAATTTCTTTATTTAATCCATTCAATTACCTAACCAAATTTGTAGGCTAACACCTATAAAACAACCCTAACAACTTTTTATAGTTATCAATGTCTTGGCACCTCAGTGTGAACAAGTGGGAGCCTTATGGCTCTATGAGGATAACGTAAATGAATTTAGGATGGAAATTTTCTTGGCGAAGCATTGAAAAAAAGTATTAGTTTTAATCAATCAAATTATATGAATAATATTTCCCTTGATCCTAGAGACGATTTTGGATCTCGTTTTTGTATGTTTCATGTTTGATTTCTACTGAAAATTTAACATATAGGCATTTGGATCCACTTCCACACATGTCATTCGTCCATAAAAAAATTTGAAGAGATTTTAAGTCTTACTTTCATTCTAAAAATTAAGGGTAGTTGGTATATTATTAGACATCGTCGTAGTTAAATGTACAAAAATGACATTAAAGAAGCGACTAGACATACAATGAGTGACTAGACGCGTCACCTACATATAAATTAATCTAAAGAGCAGGTAGAAGGCCTTTTATCAAAAAAACAATGAAAAAGTGAACTCTTGGTAGTTTCAAACATTCCCTTAATCTACTTAACATGTCATTTTGGTCTCTACTATTATGGGTCATGTTTCATTTTTATCACCTATCATTAATAAGATAACAAAATTACCTCTTATTTCAGGAGATTAATACCATCAGCTACTATCACTTGAATGTTTAAATTTAATATATTAGGTTCTAAATGTATCCAATTACATATTTATTCAATTATTCTTTCATCTTGTCATATAAATTCAAGTGTAATCATAATCTTTACTCTACAAAATTTAAATTAAAGAACTTAATATCTTAAGTCAATGTAGATTTTTCAGTAATAGATCGAATCTCTTTAAAAATATCATTTTCATAATCATTTGTTTGTTGAAAATCACATTACTGGTTTTACATACTTCTTGTTGATAATGAGTCAAAAAGGGGTTCATTATGTAATTTTATCAAGGGAAGAATCATATATCTACACCTCCCATACCATGCCAAATTACAAATAAAAGAATCCAATCCAAGTGTAAAAGTCCAAAATCATCCTACACATTACACATTAAGTGTCTTTATTTTCAAGGTTATGATTAGGACATGAAATAAGAATATGTAATATATGGTCCACATTTTGGAGTTATTAGGGACACAAAGATGCGATTGTAATTGAGTTTGAGATTACTTTCATGCATTTAAATCAAGCTTTCTGGATTGACCCATAAAATCACCTCTAACCATAAAAAAAATATATATAAATCAACATATTAAAATACCCATCAAAGGAAAATGATATTATTTTCTGTTATTTGATGCTCTAATTGTAGTATAATCTTAAGGGATAGAGTTAGAGATGTTAATGGGATTAGATCAATCAGTAGCATAGTCCAAACTCAGTTTTAACATAATCCATAAAATTGCGGATCACATAAAACTCATAGTTTGTATCAAAGGTCTTAGGTTTTAGCTCATAAATCAACTTAATACGATTATTAAAAATAATAATAATAATTAAAATTTTAAAAAGATATTAAAAAATATAAAAAAAAAATATATATTTGATCAATCGGTTGAAGGACTCTCCAAAGCATGACCCATGAGACTATAGGGTATGCCATGGACCTTAGCTTGCTTTTAAGCTAATTCAATCATTAAATACGGTAAATTATATCAAATCTAATCCAATATGATCCATTGACACCTCCTCTGAACACAGGGAGTTGGGAGGAGAGTCAATTCATTTGTGCATTTTCTGCAATTGCCGTCTTCGTCTTCATCGATAATTTTGGATTTGAATGTGGAGGCAAAGTTTGGTTGGATAGATGAAATGAGCTGTTTAGGAAGGGACAAAGCAGGGCTCACATGAGGCCCAGAATCTGACAAATAATTAGCAAAGTAATTATGAAGTGAATTATTTTCCGAGGTTAAAATCATGTTTAATAATCTGCCCATCAATTAATTAATTATTCAACCTTTTAAAAAAGTTCTACTTTCAAAAAGTAATCGCATTTTTTCTTCCATAACATTAATGTGCTTAGCGATTTATTCATCCTCCAAATTCTTTTCTCTTATGCATACACGATAGTATGTATGCTTTTTTGTGTAAATTCAGGTATATAATTATAATAAGATCATGAAATAGTTGAAAGCTTGGGAGACACTTAGTAAATACGACAACAAGAAAAAAAAAAAAAAAAAAGGTCAAAATTATATAATATAATATTACAAATGGTAAAAAAACAAGCCAATAAAAATATAATTATAAATTATAAATATAAAAATAATATATATATATATATATATATATATGATCATGTCAATTTTAATATTAACACTTTTCATAGGTAATCTACTTAAAACTAATATAGTATTTTAAATAAAATTTTCACTAATTATTAGACTTAATATAATATAATGCATAATTAATATTTAAGTTATAATTTTAATACTCTTAAACATGATAAATAGTCAATGTTTAATTATAATCTTTCAAACACATAAAATAAGTAATTAATAAATCGTGATAATTGATTTTTTTTATATAAAAAGATTTAATAATAATAGATCATTTATATCTCTTTTTTATCTTTTATGATCGAGTCAAATTCAAATTATGTAAATATTATCCTAAAAAATAATATTAAAAACATTTCATAAGTAAATATTAATAAAAAAAATCTTAAACTCTAAATAAAAATAATCACAAAAAATGACATTATATATCTAAAATTTTTATCTGATCCTATATAGTTTGTGTTAACTAAAAAGGAATAAAAAATAATTTATTAGTCTATTATTAATCAAGTTTAATATTTTCTTTACAACAAAATATGAAAGTTAAAGTTATCAGTATAAAACTATTTTAGTATAAATTTAATAATGTAATTTTGATCGAATCACCGATGTGAATTATTGTTTCTAACTGTTAATATATTAAAGGATAATATTAATGATGAAAAATAGAAAAAAAATAAGAAAAAGAATACTGGATTATAAGATAATTTTAAAATTGGAAGAAATTGTTTTATGTTTTATGTAAATCGACATTGTTTTATATATTATAAAGCAGTGTTGTTTATTTTTTGTTAAAAAAATTTTCAAAACAAGATAACATATGTTATGGTTATTTAATACTAGAGTTAAATTTAAATCGAATTAATATTCGTATTCAATTTATTTGTTAATAGGCAATATTTATGTTCAATTCGTGGACGTTCATGTTTATGTTCGTAAATAGTGATTATACTTAGATTCGATTTGGTTTTATTTGTTATTGTGTAAACAAATGTGAACATATTCGTGCTCAACAAGCATATTCAGTATACGAATTATTTGTATATTATATTTTTATTCAAGGTTGTT
The DNA here is from genome assembly GCA_026122585.1 of Anacardium occidentale. Classification (NCBI taxonomy): domain Eukaryota; kingdom Viridiplantae; phylum Streptophyta; class Magnoliopsida; order Sapindales; family Anacardiaceae; genus Anacardium; species Anacardium occidentale. The sequence continues at coordinate 70,897 of JAJEJH010000685.1, read as the reverse complement.
TGATAATTTTAAAATATTCGTGTCTGTACTTTTATTTGTCAATTATTATAGTATTTCGTTTTTAAATAAATAAAATTTAAATCTAAATCTAAATATATTTGATTCAAATAGTTTGTAGTCGTTTGGGAGATGGTAAAAGTAAAACCATGATGTCAGTCAATGTCCTCCACTCAAATGACCATCATATGATATATAAATATATATATTATTTTGTCAACATAAACCTGTTGATTCACATGAATCACTTCTTTTTAAGCAGACAGTAAAACTTGCTGTTGTCTGACTTTATTTGCATGGCTCCATGAACCTTTCTCTCTTTATTGATTCAAGTGAAAAACTTTGAAGCAAAATGGTAATGCTTGACCATTAATGTTGGCTTGAGAATTGATAATAAGGTAATGCTGCTGACCCAATAGCCAAATGGTATTACTATGAAAATATTAACAAGGGTAGTGCATTCTGTTACCAAAATTTGACACAATTCTACTGAGGCCAAACTGTAATTACTCTTGATGGTTAGTGATGATCACAAACAAGTTTTGGATGTTTGAATTGGGTCTAGTCCTCTAAGGGGCTGATTCAGATGACTGGTCGTCTTCCGATGGCCTTGCACAAGCAAAGGGCAAAGGAGGAGGATCAACAATGGACATGCCATCTAACACCATCACCACCTCACCCATGGAAGGTCTCATACGTTCATCAGTTTGAAGGCACCAGAATGCAATCCTCAACACACGCTCTAGCTCTTGACCATCAATTTCACCATCTATTCTTTCATCAATTATGCTACATGCATTTCCCTCACTCCATTTCTTGTAAGCCCACCCACAAACATTTTCAACTTCTTGACACTTGCCGCTTACCAGAATCAACACCAAATTCCCAAAATCTTCCACGTCTTTTGCTGCAGGGACACAATTGAATGATGCCTCACCATGAAAAAAACCAAGGCCAAAATCACTTACTTTCACCTCAAACTCTTCATCCAGCACTATATTTTCACATTTCAGATTCCCATGGCTTACAGACTCCCTGCACCCAGTGTGCAAATAACAAAGTGCCCTTGCCACAGACGAGCATATCTCAACTCTCTTTTTCCAGCTCAGTTTCCTACACAGCTTTGAATCTTGTATATATTTTTCTAGAGAACCATTCTTGGCAAACTCATAGACAAGATATCTGTGACTTAACTCACAACAATAACCCTCCAGCTTGATGAGGTTTTTGTGATGAATGTTCCCTATCTTTGACACTGCACTTCGAAATTTTTTCTCCGCTATAGTTGCATCCATCTTCTTTATAGCAACTGGTTGGTTGTCTGCTTGCATGCCTTTGAACATGTTTGGCCCTATTTGGTACTTGAAGTTGGCTGAAAGCTCCTTGATTTTACTGAAGGATAACATAACCAAACCCTTTGAGTTAGGGCCTGTAAAAGCTAATGCAGCTTTCCTCCTAATGGACTTTCTTCTTCTGCACAGGAAAATTCCAATCCCAAACTGAATGACAATAAATACAACGACTGTGCCTGAAGCTGCCTCAATTAGACAAGGAATGCAAAGCCTGTAAGACTGTATGAGTCGATAAGTTGGTGAGGACTTCATTGTGAAATTGGGTTTAGCAGCTAATGGATCTGAATCTAAACACTTCCTAGTGAAGGATACAGCATTAATCGAGGGGTCTGAATAACCGCTTACATACTGAGTTTCTATCATTCGGCATTGTGCAGTCCAATTGTTTGTGAAGGTTACAGCAGTACATTGTGGATCACGAATGCATGCCAGTTTACATTGCTGTAAACTTGACTGAAAAACTGAATCAATCGCAGGGAAAATTCCATAAAGTAACATGTGCTCATACTCAACCAAATCAGCACCGGAATTGCATTTCTGTGGATTTGGGAACAAGCATTTTGTGCTAGTAACAGATGTGGAGTTAAACAGGCATTGGCAGTCGGGGGAGCCGGATGCATTAAATACACAAATGCCCTGCTCACCACAGGTTGCAAACACGTTGCACTGATTTTCAACGGCTTGCCAAACTGATCTCCATGACTGTGAAGCCTCTACCCATGAATACAACCGCAGATTACCATCTTTATTGAGCCTAAGAAACCGGAATCTGACAGAATCATCATGATCCTCTCCAAAGGCAGACCAAACAGGCTCCAAATTTTGATCCATAAGTTGAAAGGTTCCATTGGCGGTGAGAACAGCACTGAGATTCAAATGGGAAGGGCTCCCACTTTTCCAATAATCAATACTATCCCATCTTAGCAGTAATTGTCCCAGAGAATTCATGTACAGACTATAGGAACTTGACACGGGATCTGTGGCAGCAGGTCTGAGTGTGCTAAAGACAGATAATTTCTGGCCGGGAAGAAGTGTATCTGATGGAGTATCAAAGCTTTGCCAAACCACATCTTTCCTCTCATTCAGTAAAACAAAATTCCCATCGTCTTGAAGGACAGCTGAAGCAACAGACAATTGGCTTGTTTTGGTTGTCCATACAGTGACTCCCTTTAAGGGATCAAATAAAACCAGCTCCCCATTTCGTGAAAGCTGAAAATAAGACTGGTTGCCAACAGTTGCATCACCTCCAGCAACCCAAACTACAGTTTGTTGGGCAGCAGGAATCAATTTGGAATTATAACGAATCCCAACACTAAATCGGTTAGGCTGTTCAGAACAATTGAAGTATCCAAGCGCAAAATCACCATTGGAAGAAAACCAAAAATCATTTTCCGCTACAGAAAGTTTTGAACCCAAAGGAATTTGTGAAACCACAACTCTAAATACCAACAACAACCCAATAGAGATACACAAGAGGAAAGGTGAATGAAGGAAGTAAGACTCCTGTTGAAGCATATTTCAAAATGCTTAAAGACGCAACCAAACAACAACACTAAACACTCTAAAATTTCTGTATCAGATAACCAAATTAGAGGTATTGAACCACATTTTTAGCTCATTCAGGCAATAAATATGTGGGTAGTAGGCAAGAGGAGAACTTATCAGGATCAAACATAGTATGATAAACTTGTGCGGCGATGACCACTCCAATGCAAATGAAAACTATTGTGATCACATTTCAACATTGAGTAGGCAAGAACAGTCTGAAACGTTTAAATTTAAAGAATTCAGTGATTAAAATCAAAGAAAGAGCACTGAAACAAGTAAAAACGGACCAAACACTACTCAAGAGGGAATCAAACATCCACAAGGTTGGCACCTGAAGACATTCAAGCCACCAGAAATTAAAGAAGCCAGCACAGAATACCCCCCGACCATAATAAAAGAAACTCTTGTGCTCACTTTTGGGCGCAAAACCAAATCGACATCATATAAGCATCTAAAACCTGAACAAGGCAACCAACAGTTTGACAGTACTCAATAAAGAAAAGAAACATAAAACAGCATATAAATTTGACTTAAACGACCTGTAAATGAAGAAAAAAAATGGAAACTCTGTTAATTATCAAGTGTAGGTGAACTTTAAGAAAAATAAGATACTGGAAGTCAAACTTGAGACTTTTAAGCACATGCGACCCAAATAGGCCAGAGGGACTAACAATGTGGGCCGTCAAATCAGTTTCAGAGATAGATAAAAGTAGACTCCAGGCACTAATATTGCAGACTAATTTGCATTGAAGATTAAAAAGCTGCTAAATTTACATGCATGCATGCACTGGGCAGGAATCCACCGAATCAAAGATGAACTTGGTTGTTTTTCTTTTTCTTTTTCTTATATTTATATTATTTAGAATAAAAAAAAGAAAAGAAATAAGAAGGCCAAGATCTGAACTTTCCTAAAAAATACTTTCTAGGAGAAAGTGAACATCCCACGTGTGAACGGAAAGATTTATCGGGAAACAAACAAACGAACAGTGCCTGGGAGAATATAAAACTGCATAAGGCCGACATATAGCCTAGTCGAAGAAAGTTGAAAGTAGAGAAAAACAAGACTCTAAAGTGGGACGAAAGAGAAAAAAACACAGTAGTACTTGTTTGTCAACATAGAAGACTCGAGATCCTGTTTACTTTGTATTTATGAGACTTGAAGGAGGTGGGTTTAGAACAAAACCTGATTTGGACGATGGGACCTCAAGGTGGTGTTCAAATAATTTTTCTATAATTCATTATTGAATATCTGAAATTATATACTAAAAATTACTTTAAAAATTAAAAAAAAATTAATTTTATCAAGTCACAAGATCACTTCTATCTTTACCACTAGACTGAGTTTTAGGGTCTAAAGCGTTTTGATTCACTTGGATAAGAAAAAGGTAACCATGCATGGCCTTCTAAGATTTTTTATTACCAAACAAATTTCTCCAGTTTTGATGATTTCCAATGAAATAAAATATTGTCTAAATATTTTTTCTTATATAATTTGGAAGGTAATTTGAATAGAGTCTTTACTAAGTATAAAATGGTTATTAAAAAATCTTAATTTTATAATTATTTTATTCTTATTCATATTCAATATTATGGAGTCAACCAATACAATGTTTAAACAAAATAAGTTGTTGCTTTCTATTAAAATCAGAAGCCACCCAAATCCATTACTTGCTAATTCCCCATGTAAACTTTGATCAATATATATTAATATTTGATTCAATATCATGTCTATATTTTTTTGGGATATGGTATTCAACATTTATAGAGGGGAATTTAATATTGTTTTCTATATTTCAAACACATTTTAAAGAATAAATACTAAGGTATTCTGAGTGAATTCCTTTTATGACACCAAGGTAGTGTTTGATCGAGAAAAATAAAAAAAGAAAAACTTTAGTAATTTATCTTTTATTATTTATGTTACTTTGCTTAGTTTATAAGTAATAAAAATTTTTAATAATCTTTTATTATAAATGATAATCTCATAGATAATATATGAGATAATCTGATTGCTACTTTTATTTTAGGTATTAAAAGATTATCAAGGTAATATCAATTTTGTTATAATTTAATCCTTATATTAAATTTTTTGAACAAAATTACTCTTATTTTTAATATACTTGTAATAATTTCAAAAATAACAACTGCACCTTAAAAAATAAAACAAATTAAGAGTGTAAATATTATATAATTATATGTTTTGAGTAAATTTTAAATTTTAAAAATCTTTCAAGGTGTAAATAAAATTTTAAGAGGGCTTTTATAATTTGAAAAAGCTTGGGTTTAAAATTTTAGTATGCCCTCAACAGTTTTAAAAATGATATCTACACCCCTAAAAAACAAAACAAATTAAATTAAACGTGTAAATATAATGTAATCATATGTTTGAGAGTAAATTACAAATTTAAAAAAAGTTTAGGGTTGTTAATGAAATTTTGAGGGGGTTTTGAAATTTTAAAGTATTTTTAAAATTTTAGTATACTCCTGGTAATTTAAAAAATAATAATTACATTCTAAAAAAACAAAACAAATTAAATTATGGGGTAAAAATCATATAATCAATTGTTTGTGAATAATGAAAATTTTAAGGGATTTTTTTAATTAGGGAGTGTTAATGAAACTTGAAGGGATTTTTTTAATTTAAAAATGTTTTGAAGTATTTTAAAAATTTTAGTGTCTCTAGTAGTTTAAAAAATAATAATTACAATCTAAAAAATATAACAAATTAATAGTATAAATATTATATAATAAATTATTGAGATTATTGATCTAAATTAAATACAATACTAATTTATAATTAATAACTTTTTAAAATTTAAATAAAATAATATTTTAATATTCTTTTGTTTTTACTATCCAAATACAATAATTATTTATGCATACTATTATTTTATATAATTAATATTTTAAATAATCTATCTTAGAAGCAATATTTCATTCTTGGTAATTAAATATTAATGGCCTTGATTTAATTTTTCAATTTAAGTATTTTCAATTTTTTTTACAAAATAATAGGGACCTTTTGGTTTTGTTCAAATTTTGCCATAATTACTATCACTTGGGTTTAGCATTAAAAAGTGATTATAATAAATTTATGTTTTAGTATTATTTTATTGTTTTCAATAAAACACATAATTACTTATATATGTCAACACAACAATAATTTATATCAATAACTTTCAAATAATTTATATAGGTGATAATATTTTATTATTAATAATAAAATGTTATTTGAACAAAACACTTTGTGAGAGGTTTTTTTCATATTACGTCACTATAGACTTATCACTGTTGTTTAGTTATTTCAACATAATTAAGAAGAATGTATAATGGGTTTTAAGCCCATTATAGAATGATTAAGGACACGTCACTCAAGTTACACTTAGGAAAAGTTTAACAATAATTAACAACTCTTAGATCTCTTATGAAAAGACTTAAACCATCCTCGTTTGTCTAATACACTAGTTCAAACAGTTAGATACGACATAAAAAGATGTTAGATAGCTACGTTACTTAATCCAAAGGCTGACCTCTACATGGTGATGTATTTTAATCGCATTTTTTAGTTATTTAGCATCTCATTGTTAACACACATAATCCAACAATTAAAACACACAAAAAGCATTACAAAATAAATCCCCTCAAATTAAATTACAACCGAAACCGATATCATTCAGGATCAAGCATTAAATTGATGTATTAAAGCATGTAGGAGATATAAAATTCAATAATTACATATTTGGGAAGCTTTGACATAGTTCATAGACAAATTAGGGTAGTAAGCTGATGAGTTAGCTAAGGGGTAGAAGCCCTCTCAATTGTAAGCATTCGCGAACCACTCTTAATGTCCACGTTCATTACTAAATCCTTCACACATGCATTCAAACATAATCATAATTTATGCAAAATCATATCAAATCAAAGTACATGTCATTCTAAATCAAACCACATGCTTACAATAACCCAGTCCATATCACATGCTATATAACCATATAAAGATCCAAGTTAAGTAGAATAATCATGCACAAATTAATCCTAAACAATCAACATTATATTAAACATGTTAATAGAATAATATGATAGGCATTTAACATAAGTTAATCTAATATGTTAAACATGTTAATCAAACAAGGATACAAATAAGATCATATTAAACAAATAGTTTTTAGTCATTAGACGAATATGCACATTGATAAGTAGATGCTTTCAAATCATGAGCTTTCTAGACCATTGGGTATTTACAGACAATATCGAAAAAAAAAAAAAAACATAGCAAACAAAAGAAAATAATTAAAAAACCATGTTTTAGGGTTTTTCCATTAGCATTTCACTAGCGTCATGACTCTTTTAGAACCTCGATAATGGTTTTATGGACTTAGCACTTCAAAATCTCCCCTTCGATGAATGTGTATGTGTTGTCCAAATAAACTGTTTATCAAAATAAAACCCTTAAGTGTTTCCCAAGAATAATTCTCTTAAATAATACCAACTGATCTCTAAGTCTCTCTCTTGAATAATTCTCTGTCTCAGTTGTAACATCTCAGGGTTAGAAATGTCTTTTCGGTAACTAATCTGGGTTAGAATGTGATTTGGTAAGAATAATAGGGTTGTGAGAGAGTTCAGGGTGAAATAGATGTTTTCCAGAGTTAGGTGGCTTGTGCATGGATCCTGTTGAGAGGATTTACATGTGAGCATGGGAAAATGACAGTAGTACAATTTTTCAGCTATGCACGCCCCTGCATGTTGAGGTGCACACTCGTGCGTGCATTATGTTTCAACCGCCTTGGTTTTAAGTTAATCTTATCCGGTTTCAGCTCATTTTTCATCCAAAGTTTCCACTTGATTTTCAGAGATTAGCAACCCTAGAAAGGAAGAGCAGCAACCATGACCATCCAATCCAGCTTGAGGGCGTGTTTTGCTTGAGAGAGAAAGCATGTCAAAAAGTAGGTATTTCTTACCTCTTTCCCTCTTTCCTTGATGTGTTTGATGCATGTGTTTGATAAAATTTGCTTGATTCCAGCATGTTATGATGTTCCTTGCGTGCTTGATGCCATGAAAATGTTAATGATAATGATAATGATATGCATATGCATATGCATATGTGAGTGATAAGTATGTTTTATGTGTATGTGCATATATGGGTTGGATGATTGATTATGAGAAATTGTGTTATTGATAGCAAAAGCATATGTATATGAAGTGTTGTGTATATGGGAAATGGTTAATTTACGTTTGGTATGCTATTCGAATGGGAATAAGCTTGATTCTTGCCGGCCATGTTGATATAGAGTGCGATGCACGTCCATGCACGCTTAGCACACGCCCGTGCATACTACATTTTGTATGGTCACGGTCATGTTCACGTACCCGTGCATGTAGCATCTCAGTTTTAGAAAAGCCCTTAGGGGTAGAGTTTTGGGGTTAGAAATAGAAGTCAGAGATAGATTGGGAGTTCAGCAGAATTCAGGGGTGAGTTGGTAATTTTTCAGAGTTGTGTGGCCTTCGTATGATGCCTTTAGGGAGGTTTTAATCATGTGAAGCGCGGAAAATGGATTTTATCCATTTTCCCAGGCGTACTCCCGTGCGCCAAGCCTGCACGCCCGTGCAGGTGGGATTAAAAGAGAGAGAGAGACGGGAGTTATTTCATTATTCTCACCCATTTCAGCCAGTTTTCTTCTCCATTTTAGCAGCTCCCAGCCCTAGGCGTGATATCCAACTTCCAGCAGCTCCCAATCCAGTCAGAGATCAGAGAGAATAGCTTGGGTATAAGCTTCCAGCAGCCATGTCGAGAGGTAAGTGTTCCTTACTCTCTCTTTAAGTTTTTCAGCTTGTTTGGTGTGGATGGAAACGTGTGTTTCCATTTCCAGTTTGAGATGTTATGCTTGCATGTGTATATGATGATGAGATGATGATTATATGTTGATTGCTATGCTTGTTTTTCCACCCAGAACCATGCATGCTTTGCAGTGTGAGTGTAGTGTGAGAAAACTTGATGCATTGATGGTGGAATCAATATCAATGGATGGATGTTGAAATTGATGATTGATGTGTGTATATTGAAGTGCCATTTATGCATGTTTTCAGTTAATTTCAGTTTGGATGAGGTTTGGGTTGGTTTCCAGCAGATTCAGGTGAGCCATGTCTGAGCAGAACAAGACACACGACCGTGTGCCCGCAAGAGCACGCCCGTGTGCCCTTGTTCCTACAAGGACACGGCCGTGTGCACGAAGTGCACACGGGCAGGAAACGCAGGGACACGATCGTGTGTCCTGAGGGACACGGCCGTGTGTCCCATTTTTGCATGAAATGGCCCAGAAATTCCAGAAGCACACACGCCCAGACGCACGGTCAGCACGCGGTCCCGTGTGCTGGGGCACACGCCCGTGTGCCCTTGCCCAGCACGGTCGTGTGTGCTGCGTGCACGACCGTGTGCCTTCCTTGCATGGTCGTGTGTCTTCCAGATTTTTCAGAAAAAGACAGAAATGAATTGTTAAAGGTTTGGTAATCCATCCAGAGGCTAATTGACATCAGATAATCCAGATTTCAGATAAGAAATATAGCATATGCATAGCATGACACAGCATGTAGCCTGAATGAGGATCCAGGGATCTGAATTCAACAGTTTTCAGCATTCAGAACCCAATGTATGGGTTTCAGTTTTGGGGTGAACTCGAGGGGGCATCTGTGGGACCCAGCTCTCTGACACCAGTCAGTCAGCTCAGCAGCATATCAGCAGATCAGTTTCAGTTTTCTAGCCAATAGCTAGAATTTTCAGCCCACTTGGCCAAGATGCCGAATCCCTGTGTTCATCAGCCTGATCAGCACAGCAGGTACCTTCGGGTACAGTTATAGATTCAGATGCATGCATCATCAGTCATTTTCAGTTTTCAGCTCAGCATGTCATTACATATACATATTGGCATGACTTATTAATAATCAAAAACCAGTAATCAGAAATCAAATAATCAGATTCAGCACCCGCAAGCGCTTAGATGCATGTATAGGACCGATCAGGTATGTATGCCCTTGTTTGTTGCTTGCTTGGGTCGAGGGAAGTAAGGAATGCTTACTGGGTGATCTTTATCACTCATCCCTTTCCTTCTTCCTTCCTTTTCAGGTTTGTTAGCTGCTGGCGAGGAGTGGATGGATTGAGGCTGGCGAGGAGGACCCCACACACACTTTTCTGTTTGTATTTTATTTTCAGTTTTGGACCTGTGAGGTCTTGTACTTGTACTTTATGTAAATGTATAGGTACTCAGTTGTAAAACAGATGTATAAAACAATTATAGATGTATGAAAGTCAGTTGTGCTCATTGTATATTTCAGATTTAGTTTCAGCTTCCGCTTGTAATGCAGATCAACAGTAGTAGTATTTCTGTTTGTAGGATTCCCGTCGCGGGTACCCAAAATTCCAGTTTAATTAATAAAAGATCAACATCTTTCAGTAGCAGGGGTACTCGTGACGACGGGTCCTACAGTGCATGACCTAGAATTGTAGGGTCACGATTGTGCATGTTTATGTCATGACCATGCACCAAGAGAAAATGAGAAAATATAAAAAAATCACAGAACCATGCATGATCACACGCACGATTGGCTCACGATCCCGCGTAAGTTCATGCACACTCATGTGCATAGACACGTACGCCCGTGCGTCAGGCAGAAAAGAGAAAATAAAGCATGAAACAAGAAATGTGCACAGTGAAAGCTATATAATTGATAAAAAACAGTAAAATAAGCTTAGTTAAGCTTATATGATGCATCATATACACAGCATAGCATGACATGTCATACAGAGTTTTCAGAAAGGGATTCGAAGATTTGAATTTATATTTTCAGTAGAAAAATATTGATTTCAGGGGTGAATACGAGGAGACACTTGTGAGTTTTAGCACACCCGATAGTATCAGGAGCTATACGCTCATTATTAGCCCTATGTATTGGCATATGTCACGGTACTCAGTTAGTAGCTTAGGATTTCCTGATCTAAGGATCAGATGATAGTATGTAGCACGAGACGCTTAGTTTAGTATCAGATTTATAGGCATCACGTAACCTAGACAGTTTCTAGCATGTGTTTGCATAGGAAACTCACATGGTCAGGGTGTCGAATCTCTGTATTCATCAGTCTGCGTTGCACAGTTTTCAAATAAGCTTTTATATTAGTTTTCAGACATGGGATCTTAGGATCCAACAATAGTATTTTAGTAAAACAACTTTGAAAAGCTATTTTTCAGTAAACAAGCCAAGGCCTAGACATGATTTCAGCATGTTTTATAGCATGTCATTTTCACATGATATATACAGCAGCATATCATTCAGATAATGATGAAACAGTAAGAAAAAGTAACTCAATAAGAAACAGTAAATGCTCAGAGCACAAAAATCACGTAATGAGACGTGAAACTTCAGAAAGCAAATACTAGAACAGTAAAGATATAGAAAACAGATACTAGAATAGTATGAGTACACGAGAGAACCAATTTGGTTTTCCTCCCAGGTATATGTATGTTTCAGTGATTGAATGCAACGGTAATCCTCCGAGGATGATTGGTTTAGGGTCAGAGATAGGAAACGCTTACTGGGTGAATGTATCACATCTAAGTCAATAGATCTCATCTTGGCTATTAGCATTTTAGCATATAAACAATGCATGACCAAATCAGCTTATTGTATAAACCTGATTAGTCTCATACATATGCATCATATGAGATTTGTATTAGATTTGATCGTGACATCTTAGGTTTGAGAATCAATGATATGCTAATATGATCCTCGGATGTGATTCATCATAATTTGGTCATGATTAAAAAGCAATTCTTTTATCGTTAATTTAAACTAATGCCCTAATGATATGGCTTTCATATAACTCGCATTGATATTATCTCATGATATTCAATTAAGATATTTAATATGTATGTTTTGAGTTGTCATTGCTTAATTGACATAACATATGCAAGAGACATTTCAATGATTTGATCTTCCGAAGATCCTTATCATTTGGACACTTCACATTTATACAATTTATTTAATAAAAAAATAAATCAATATGTAAAAATGAAGCAACATATGCATGTGAACAAAAATAACTTTCTTTTATTATTATGTGCTTATTATTTACACTACAAGAAAAATTATTTCAGCATTAAAATCCGATTATAATCGGATTAGAATAAAAAAAAAATATGAATATTAGATTAGCATTGAATTTGAATGGAATAAATTAGCATTGATAAAAAACTGATTCTAGTTAGCACCACACTATGTTTTGATGTTAATCCGAATGTAATTAGAATTGGAAATATATTTGATGTTAAATAGCATTGAAATTTTGCATCGGATTGGATTTGACATAATATTATAATTAGATTAGCATCGATTATAATAAAAAAGATTACTCGATTCTAATTTGATTCTAATTAGAATCGGAAATTTTTTTATTCTATTTAGCATCGTATTTTTTTTCTATTCAAATTTGATTTTAATTAACATTAAATTAGAATTAGATTATAATCTGATACTAAATTTTAATTAACTCAAAATGCATAGGTTGTCTTCTTCATTCCATCTCTGCAACCAAAAACATTAAAATCTTTTATTTTTATTTTCAAAACCCTAAGTTATTCAATTCTTCAACAACTATTGTCCTCTTAATCATTTTGAAATTTGTTGAATCACAAGTTTTTTTTATTCACAATATTGTTAATGTAGATATATTTTTTTGTGTTTAGAGACGTCTCTACTCATTGGTAAGTCAATATTTATTGTTGTATGTCACTCACCTTTCATTAGTAAGAATTAGTTTGATTCTCTGAAACAAGTTTGCTCAACAAGTTAGTAATGCTTCGAGCATAAACCACTAACCTTTCAAGCCCCTTTTACATCAAAATGCCTATTTCCATAAAGAATAGGTAGAAGCACTATCAATAATAAGTCAATATTTATTTTACATATCTTAAAGGCTACTATATTAGATGAGAACATAAGTTGAAAAGGAATAGACAGAGCAATATCAATGATAAGTCAATATTTATTTAAAACAAATTGAAGGCTATTGTATTAGATAGAAGCATACTTTGTGGAAATAACAACACAAAAAACTTACAAATTGAGAAAGTTTAACTAAGGTTTTCACACTTAGTATTCAAATTTTTATCGCTACAATGGTTTGCTTCAACTTACACTCACAATTAAAAGAAGAAATAACTTCTAAGACTATAATATATTTTGAAAAGGTTTGCATTCTAGTTCCAATTCTGAGACAAAGAAACACAGTTAGAAGATTTAAATAGATTACTAAATATAAAGCATCGATAAACATATGCCAAAAAGAAAAGATCAATTTGTATGCATTAAACATTGCATTTGACAGAAGGAACGATTAACATACCATTAAGTTTGTGGGCATTAAACGTTACGCTCCCAACAACATAGGTTGGGACTGTAATATATTCATTTGTTGCTTTTATATCATATTTATATTAATGTGATTGACGTTAGAGATATCTATATATTATATTTGCGTTCCATTATGAGAAAAACAAAATTCAGTCATTTAATAGGAATGATTTGTATGAATTATGTTAGGGGTGTAATGTATTTGTTTGTTGTTTCATGTCATATTTATATTAATATGATTGACATAAGAGATATCTATATATATTATGTTTGTGTTACATTGTGAGAAAAATAAAATTCAATCATTTGGTAGAACTAGTTTGTATGAATTATTTTGGAAGTGTAATATATTTGTTTGTTACTTAAAGTCATATTGTTATTAACGTGATCAACATCGCTTCATATTATATTTTGTGTCATTAGAATGGAATAGGTTCCTTCCAAAAAAACTGATCGTTTAGGTGATATCATAAATTTAGCCTATGACATAAGGTGTAATTTGGTTTTATACAAAAATGATTCTATGACTCAATAATGTTTTTATCCTAGGTTAAAACAAAGGAAATATAAGTAGTGATCAATGGTAAATGCATGATAGATTGACCAATAAGAGAAAAATAAGTATGAGTTTCTTAAAGGGGTTGGACCAATTTATTACTTTTACATAAAATGACCCTAAAATTAGGTGTCCTCATACTCGTAGTCATTTTATAAGATATAAGAAAGTAGACGAGGCAAAGATTGATATTATGATGTATGGTTTTGTCTCAAGTTACTACATGTAGGACTGATATGAAAAACGTATGCCACAATTGATTTTCAAAGCAATGTAATTTGTTCTTCATCAGGGGCAAGTGTAGGATCGCCAAATCTGTAGCAAACCATAGTGTTAGATGTTATTGGGCTATAGTTTAATCTGAACCCTATAAAAGGATTCCCTAAATTCTTCGACACAAAAAGTCTATGACATATTAAGTGTTACAATGCAAGACTTATGTCCCAAAAGTATATATTCTCAATCATCGATCGTGTTAAGGTTGTTAAGTATTAAGTTCGAATGCAATACAATTGATAAGTGTTATTGTAATATCGAGAAGTTAAAATAGTCTTTTAGACTTTTGATTGGGGTTAGAAGAAAGATTTTATAATCAAATATTAGCCTCAGTGAGTTTTAGGGGTAGAATAGTCTTTTTAGAGAGGCTTTATATGAGTTATGTTTGATATACGCCCGTGTGTCTTGTGTGAAAAACACGACTATGTGCCTTAGGGGTACACGTATGTATGTCTTCCTTGGGTCGCACAACTATATAAAGAGAGGTTTTGCATTTCAGCCAACTTACTTATTTCTTTTCTTTTTCTTCCTTCCTAGTGAGCTCTCACCATTTTCAGAGGTAGAAGTCAGTTTTAGTAGCTAATCTAGCTAGGATTTAGTCAGAGATAGAGAGGTAAAAGATCTTAGCAGCTTCATGTAAGTATTTTCTTACCTATTTTCTGTTTCTTGGCATGTAAATCACTGAATGAGTTTATTTAGTGATTTAACATGATTTTGAGATGTTGAGGTTGTGATGGAAATGTATGGTTGCTTATTTGTATGCTAGAATAAGTTTATTTTAGAGAGATTTTATGATTAGGAGAGTTTGATCAGGTTTCTGAGTTTCGCTGGCATATTATCGTTGAAGTATGGTAGACACACACCTATGTACTCATGGGTGTACACCCTTGTAGTCCTATTTCAACGGTAACATGCCCGTGCATGATTGTCGTGCATACCTAGACATGTTTTGTCACACGTTCGTGTTAGTAGTAAACACGCCCGTGTGCTTGCTCCTAATTCCATACACCCATGTATGTGTAACACATGATTGTTATAGGTGTTGTTGTATGCTTGTGTATATAGGGACACGACCATGTGTTTCTTTGCACATGCCCGTGTGCCCTGAAAAACACGCTCCTGCAATAGGCCATTTTAGTATAAACCATTTTTAGAAGCTAGCACGCTTTAGCACATGCCTTATGCACTGTGCATTCCCATGCACGATCGTGTGCCACCTTGCACACACCCATGCACCTAGTAAAAGCAATAGAACAGTAAGATAAAAGTAAAAAATAGAAAGATAAAGGAAGATAAATGAGAAAAAGATAAAATACTTTTCCAGAATTACACTTCAACCTCACATAAGTGTAAGAAACTCATCAACAAATCGAAACAATGTTTTATATAGTGATATGTTACAATTATAAAACAGAATAAAGACAGAAACAAAATAGAAACAGGAAAACAGAGGCAAAACTGGCAAAAACTTAATAGCACAAAACTCATTAATAAGCTTAATAAGTCATAGAACTAGATGTTTTAGTAAGAAACACAGAGCAAAACTATAATAGTTGATTCAGTAAAATAAACTATAATTAGAAAAAAAAAATGAATAAGATAACATGCATGAATAGTATCATTCAGCATAGCATAATAAACAATGTTTTCAGAAAAAAAGATCAAGTGATCCGCCTATATTAGTTTTCAGCATTAAAGCCCAATATCTGGATCAATTAGTAAGGGTGAATACGAAGGGGTATCTATGAGATTTCAACTTTCTGACTTTGATCAGACTGATTAGATTTCAGCTTATTGATTCAAGGACTACTATGGTAGGGTATTTTAGCTTACTGGCACTTCGTTGGTATGATTCAGCCTACATGGTCAAGATGTCGAATTCTTGTATTCATCAGTCTAATCAGTATAGTAGGTATCTTTAAATATATGGAGATTTCAAAAACAACTTTCATTAATTTTTTACAGTTTTGGATCTTCAAATCCTAATAACAGTTTTAGTAAATGATTTTCAATAAACAGTTCAAAGAGTAAATAACATGATTTTAGCATACCATGATACATACTATATGACATAAAAAAATATACAGACAATAAGACCAGAAACATGTAAGAAAATAAATAAAAGAGAAGATTAAGTTACACGATATATGTCAGAAGTAAAAACATAAAAGAATACAACTAAGCCTAAAAGAACTCAAGAGTACATTAGGTCTCATAAATTAATAAGAGAAAACAAGTAGAATAATAATTATTAAGAGAGGATTAAAAGAAACTATTAGGCTATCAGGAACTTAGTTAAATTCATTTAGATAACAGCTAGCCAGTAGTAGCTCAGACTAGAGCCTACCCGAGATTAGAGATATGAGATACTTACTGAGTGACTTGTCACTTATTCCCCTCAGTTTTCTTTCTTGCAGGTTTGTATTTTGGGGAGCTGAGCTTAAAACACAAGTAGGTTGGAGAGTGGGATACGGCTTGAGCAGGTTGTTACCCGAGTTTTCAATTTATATATGTATGTATTTATATATATTTAGTTTTCAATATATAGCATGTTATAGCTCGCATGCTTTGTATTGCTCATGTATATGGAATGTGCAATATTACATATGTTTTCAGATGTTATTATTATATAGAAAAATATAAGTTTTATTTCAGATTACTGTACAGTGTGTTTCAATTTCCCATCATAGATTTTAGTCCAACTTCTACATATTTTTAGTAAGCAATCAGAGTAGACCCTACTACTATATATTAGAGATATATTTCAGTTTAAAAAAAAAAAAAGTTAGTTTACAGTAATATATAGTAATGGGCCACTACAGTTATGATGTCGTGGCAAAGCTTATGAAAGAAGCTTTACGAAAGGTAACAAAATGATGAAGTTTTTACGAACAAAGAAGTTAGTTGAGAGTTTGGGTCTACCTATTTAGAAGATTCATTATTGCAAAAATGGTTGTAAACTACCTTATGGTGTCCATTTACAAAGACAAGGTTGTAATTTTTGTGACAAAGACAAGGTTGTTGCAAAAGTGTACCCTCAAGATGTATCCATAGGTGTTACAATTACAATGTTGAAAACTATATATAGTTTTTTCTTCCATTCTTCCTACCCCTATGGTGGCCTTTCATATATGTAAGATAAAAGAGTAGAATTGAATGCAAATATAGTATTTAAAGATTTATAACTCATATATGATTTTAGATATTTATTCATGTTTAAATTAAACTTATAATAGGATAATTACAATGATGACATGATCCTAATTTGATAATAGACCATTGTTTTCCCTTATAAACACTAAATAAAAAGGAATGTTGTAGATTAATTGTAAATGTTTCCACTTTTCCAAAATTAATTTTATTAATTCATAATAAATATAAATCAATTTAATAAAAAAATAAAGCCAAATAATTGGGCCACGTGATGGTGTCAGAAGAATCCGATGAAGTAGGTGAGACATAACCCTCACATGCACGCACACCAAAATTACTGGGCCGATTTCTGATACAATGGGCTTCACTGGGGCAATTTGCTGGATGGCCGAGGCTTTTGGAAATATCAATTCAATCATAACCACTCTCAAGTCACGAAGATTCTGCTCAATCCAAGATTTGCTTCTTCTGGCGCCTTTTAAGAAAGTTTGGACTTCATATACTTTACTATTTATGCCAAGTCTGATGTCATCTCAACCATTATTTCTTTATGCTTAGTATTATTATGAAAATAATAATTTTTCTCGTTGGTTGGATGGCTTGAATTGAAAATGCAAGTGACTGAACATAAATCACCAGGTTGTGACACTAGCCAAATCACCTATATGCAGGACCCATTCCAATTTTGTAGTTTAGCAAAATCCTTACTGGTCCTTCACGCTTATGTATGAGCTGTCCTCTTTTACCTTCCCAAAGTTCCCACTCCATCACACGTGGCGCTCACCCTGTGGCCTTACAGGCGGCTTATAATAACTCCATTTCTCTCGCCCGACACGTGGGCGTTGACGGTCGCCATCTCCAAGATCGATCCTTGTCGTCTAACCTCTAGTCCGGGACCACACATGCTACCTAATGCCACGACAGTATAACGGCGCTGCGCCGTTAAAGGAACGTTACCTAACTCACTGTCGCTCACTGACCTGTTACGTCGCGTGGACTTGATGACTCTTCCAGTGCTTTTGCGGATCCCACGAAAGGACACGTTAAGGCAATTAACCAATTTTTCAATCAGGTAATAATATTTCAAGACGAATTTACCCCTTTACTCTTTTTTAAAGACCAAAATATCCTCTGCCCTTTTTTGTGTAGATTTTGATTCGGAAGAAGGTTCAAACTTTGATGGCTACAACAAACTAAAAGAGAAAAACGTCATTTTTGGGTGTGAGATCGTAAAATCCGAAATGGACCTGACGTCATTACACCCTTATTTAAACGACGTTAAGCCCCCCAAACTCTTCTTCCTTTCTTGGAACATGATAAAAGATCATTTACTGCTTCTACTCGAAGCTTCTCTCACTTGAATTTTTAAAATTCACTTCGAAATCGAATACAAAATTTGTTGGAGTTTCAGTTTCTCTTAAGCTTTTTTGTAAGTCATTTTTTTCTCCTACTTTTTATTTTGCTTATGCATGCAATTTTTTCTTGTTCGTTTCGGTGCTGTTCTGTTTCTTTGTTAATTTTGAAGATTTCATGTTATTTTTATTTTTTGATTTTTATGTGTTGGTTTGTTGTTTGTTAGGCTAAGTGTGCTGAATTATTAATTTTGTTTCTATGAATATTCGGATTAGTAGCTTTTCTGTCGATATTTTTGGAGCCATTTTTTTGTTGCTGATGGTTTTAGATTAAGTTTTGAAGTTTGAATTGAGTACAATTCAGCTTTGCCAATGCATGCATGCATGTATAATTAATAGGACCACTAAAATGTATTCCTAATTTATTTCCTTCATTCAGAATCATGTGTTTTTTTTTTCTGTCTTCACTGCGAGATCATGGATATGCAGCTAATGGAGTTCCAAAATTGGTTGGAATTTTTTTGTTAGTTAATTTCGTTAAGTTGTAAGTTGTTGTCGGCTTTTTATTTTCTTAGTTTTGTTAGACCATCAAAAGGGACACATTTTGTAATTTTGATTCCACTGAAACAAGGTTTGGCGAGATCTTTGCTGGAATTACTGAGATAATTATATCTCGCATGAAAGTAAGATCAGTATTTGAGGACATTAATACTTTTTTCTTTTTATATTTGAATATTTAGTTCAAATTTGAATGAAGATCTATTAGTTTCAAATAGATGGCTAAAAATGTACAGTACATGCAAGTCATCAGCAGTCAAGATCTTGTATATATTAAATGTTTGAAATTCCTGCCGAGTTTTCTTTGAAAGTCTAAATCTCTCCTCTTATCTAGATTTCTCCTCTTACATCGCTAACAAGAGAGAGCTTGAGTAAGAGCTTAACTAAATAGATCTATTTTGGTTAAGGACACTTGCATATACACAAAATTAAATCACTGAGGACATCATTAAATTTTCGTTATGCAGAGCCTCGCTTAGCTTAATAAGCTTTGGTTTGCCTTAATGAATTTTGAGTGAAATACATGTGGTGAAGTCAAAGTTGGTGGATCATACCTAGTCTAACCAGATTTTCTTTGGTAAGTTTTGCTTGACGAAAGGTTTTGGTTTCTGAGCTGTTAAACGTACTTTGACTTATTTGAGTATATGATCCCATGATTGTAAATTTTGATAGTTATATATTTGGGAAAATTATGTTTTCTTACTTGTATATGTTAAAATTATAATTAATGGAGTCACTACATTTTGAATAGATGGACACAGATTGTGAGAATTCATGACTAATCAGTAGTCTAAAAGATTATATTTTATGATCCTAAGTTCCCTGAAAAAGCTTGTTTGCAAGCCTATGGAATCGAGCTCTAGAATTTAGCAAGTTTAGGCTTGGCTGATTCATTTATCAGCTTCAAATTGAGGTTTGGGATTTGTTCACTACATGTATAAAGGAGCAAGGCCTCCAAAATAGGTTGTCTAGTTACTTTGTTAGAATTTGCTAGTTTCACTGCATTTTCAAGTAAATATTAAAAAATTGCAATGAACTCTTATCATCTGAGTAAATAGGGAATGGCTCATGCAGAGAAATATTATGTTTTTTGTGTAGTCCTTTTTTTCTTCCTTCTTTTGCCCCTTGTTATATGCTGCTTTAAGTTTAACTCTATTTGTTTAATAAATCAAATAGTTTTCTTCATATGGCAATGTGGAAATCACCTTTTTTATGTTTTGTTAATTGTTGTGAACTAATTCCTTGTGTTGGTACACCTATGTCTGTTAACTGATAGTATAAAGATTGCTGATTTCCCTTTGTGGTCATGTGCAGCGAAATTGTATTATTTGTGTTCTTTTTTTAACATAACTATGTTAAGCTTGTTCTTGGCTTAGAATTTTTTCTTTTTGCTCCATAGATTGGGATTTTATAGAATTTACAAGTTACAAAGTATGCACCGAAATCCAAACAGCACAAACAATCCGGGGCCTGAAGCAAAAAGCAATAAACCACCTATAGTTTCTTCTCATCCATGGTGGCGTGGTATAGGACATGATGGCTTCTCCCTTGATATTTTAGGGGAAAGCATGACAGATATTACTTTTGAACAGCAAGGTAATGGTGATTCAGGGTCCAAAACTAGCAAGTCACAAGTAAAGAGTGGACTGGATGAGGGAACTGAAGCAAGCAAAGAAATACAAGTTATTGCAATGTCACAGTCAGGTATATATATTTGCAATTTCGTGATGATCTATAGTATTGAATTGCTTGTGTGATGCTGGCCAAGTTCATAATAAAACCAATGTGCTATTAAGTTGATAGAACAGGTTGACAATTTATTGTCTTCAGATGAAGTATATTGAATGAAGGGTTCACGTGACATTAAATTTCTAGAATGCTTTAGATGGTTCAAACACAAGCAAATTTACCAACTTGGTGAAATTGCTTGCTCCTTCGACAATTTTGTTTGAGAGAAAAAATAAGTGATGGGCACAATCTGAGTGGATGCATTAGCTTAATATTTGTACTTCAATTCTAAACCATTAAAGCAGTGTACAATATTGTTAATGTACACCAGCTGCAAGACCCACATGAGGATTGTAACAATTGCCTTTTTAGTGTTAGAATTTTTAGTGTGGATCAACGCTTTAACATGTTTTTTGGTTCCACTTGTTAAAATGACCTAAACAAATCGAACTTGAATATCCATTGTATTATATACTATTTTATTTTTATTTTTCTTCCCAATGTGGAACTCATATATTCCATCATCTAGTGTTTCTAATGTGTCAATAATTGAAAATATTATTACTTTTATGTGGTTTTGAAGCATGAGCTTGCTACCCTGGGTAAGAATAAATGCATGTGTGATTTCATTGAAACTTTGGAACATGTATGTCAAGTATTGTGCCTTTCAAATGGAACTGAATGTTTTTGGTATGACATAATAATAAACAAAGTACTAATTGACTGAAAATTAATTGCTCGACCTCTTGGTTCTCCTTCCCACCCACACTTATTGATTGTTGTGTCTCTTCTCAGCCATCTACAATGTCAATGGTGTAAAGTCTTCTCAACTGTATTTTATGCATTATGTTGTTTAATTTTGTAATAGAACTTAAGATATATCTTCCTTAATATTTTCCATGCAATCCAACTTGGTAATACATAATCTTTTTCTGCCTGAAAAACTGTAGCCATTGTTATAAATATGAAATTTAAGTGTATTTTTTCTTCTGGAACAGATGGAAAATTTGAAGAACAGCAGACGCAGCAGTACACTGCATCCATTGTGCATCAGCCAGTAGGTGAATACATTACACCATCTACACAGATGGAACATGTTCGACACAACATTGTAATCTCTCTTCCTCTCTGCCCAAATGCGTATGTGCCTTCTCTTGCGCAGATACGTGGGTCATTGATTATATAGTTGTGCTTGGTGATTTCTTGTGTGCGCTTTTTGTATGACGCTTAGAAACTTACAATTTGATGTTTATCTTATTCTTCTAGTCTCCATAATTTGGTAATTTAAATATGTAACCTTTCTTTTACCTTCTATGTTGTAGGCATGCATATCATATCCATTTTCCGATTCATATTATGGGGGAGTTGTGCCTGCTTATGGACCTCAGGCTTTAGTATGTTACTTGTTGCCTCTTGTTTATATTTGATATGGTATGAAGATGTTTAGGGGATGTTCACTTAACTATTCAAAAACAGTTTCCAATGACTAAGATACCATCTCCAAGTTTTTGGATACATCTGAATACAATCTGAGAAAAAGAGTAGACTCAAATTTTATTGTTTTCATATTTAAAATTAGTTTTCAAGATTTTATCCAAAAACTAATCCTGACACTCCCTACAAAATGCCACCTAAAATTTTCAATTTTTTTTTTCTATGAAACAAAGAAATGTAGCTGGATTTCAGAAATCAAGTAGAACCTGGCTTCTTTCTTCAATATTTTTAGTTCTAGTAGCTCAATTATTCTAAGTGTACAACTCAAATGTATACTGATTGCAAATTTTGGAGGTCCCTTTTTACTTGGGACTTATCATGGATTTATCTATAATTGCTCAAAAATGAAATTCTCACAGCTTTATTTGATTTATTTGTTGAAAATATCTGTTGTATATGGGTTTGGTTTTCTTGATAGATAGACACTCTATTAGAATATAATGAAGGTAGATCAAAATGTAGATCATCCAATTTCAGGTCTCCAATGGCAAAAACTGCTTTTGTCATATGGAATAAATAAATACTTCTAAGTGAAAAACGAAAGTGCAAACTTAACCTGTTTTTTCCTTTTTCTTTGTACTTTAATGAATTCAGATTTCTTATATGAGTTTACTGTCTTCCAAGCAAAATTTATATAGTGTGAGTTATTATGATGAAATCGTTTGCCTCAAGCTAACTTATGCAGAAAGCTCAAGGTAGTTAATGAAACAAATAATGCTCAATAGTAATGCTTTTTGAGGTAATTTTTCTCACTTCTTTATCCAAGGATTGATGTAGGATCGATGGTGGTTGGTGTGCCCATCTTACTTGATTTGAATGAAAACTGGTTGCGTGATATAAAATTGAAGTTCAACCGACACAGTATCTTGCCTTGCTCCTTATCATTCCTGCACAAAGGAAATTCAATTCTCCTTAAATATTTGATGTAAAAAGGATAGCTATATTCATGGGTAGGTCTCACATATGTACATTTTTATTGAAAATTTATTCTAAGCAAGGATTGCCAAGTCTTTGAAGGGCAAGCTATATTAAAATAATTGGTTTTGGGGCTGTGTTGACATGTTGGCTGTAGATAATCGTAAGGTAGTACACATGTTAAAAGGATAATTAATTTTAATAAAATAATGCAGTAACACCTAGAGTTTTATATAATATAATAACCAGAGATTGTTTTAGGTTCATGCTCATTGCATTGGAGCGCATCAAGCTAGAATGGCATTACCTCTTGAAATGGCAGAGGAACCTGTCTATGTGAATGCCAAGCAGTACCATGGAATTCTGAGACGACGGCAGATACGTGCCAAGGCTGAGCTGGAAAGGAAACTAATAAAAGTTAGGAAGGTAATCTATGTCGTTTTTGTATATGTATACAAGTTGACATTTATCAGTCTACAAATAATGCATGATCTATCCTGTGCTTACAACTAGGCATATCATTTCTACAAGTTTCTTTCATGATTATTTGCTAAAGTAGGTTGTGATATATCACAGGTCATAGGCGGGTGCCTGTGGTATAGTTTTCAAAGTCATTTGGTTTGGAAGTTTTGTTGCTCAGCCAGGTAGAAAGGAGAAATAATATTCTATTACATGGAAACAGTTTTAGCTTTATTGATCAATATGAATGGATTCCAATTTTTTCAAACCTAATACTTTGTAAGCGGAGTGATGGGTGATTAAAGATGTTTGTTTTAGATGACAATGGTACAACATAAGAAATGGAGAATTTTTTCTCTTTTATTTAGAAAAGTATCTAAGAAGCTAAATTATATGAATTATTAATTATCTGAAATGACCCTCAAAGAGGAATATGTTTGTTTAAAGATATTTGTTTTAGATGACAATGGTACAACATAAGAAATGGAGAATTTTTTTCTCTTTTATTTAGGAAAGTATCTAGGAAGCTAAATTATACAAATTATTAATTATCTGAAATGACCCTAAAAGAGGAATATTTACTTACATTCAAGAATTTCTTATAGTTCATGCATGAGGGTGTTTTCATTCGATGGTTATATTTTTTATCTAGGTTTTAAAGGTTCGTCAGAGATTGAAATTTACATGCAGGAACCATGAGGTTTAAGCAAAGTGGGATTTGAAGTAGGAGTAAAATATAAGTTGTCTATGGTTGTAATTATAGGTTAGATTTTTATTTCAAGAGCAGGAAGAGAAAGTTCTTTAAGTGTTTGAGATAAGAACAACCAGAACATGCTGTTAAATCTGTTGATGTTGGCTTACTAGTAAATAAAACTTTGGATTTGTGATTAGTAAAGTTAATTGATATGTTTGTGCCTGCTTCCATGGAGGTTCATGCCAAATTAAGTATCCACAAATTACTCAATTGCAGTTTATTGAAGATTGACTAGGATGTAAGTGAGGCTTCATGAATCTTGTCTGTCCATTAATGTGACAATGTTAATTGAGAAACTGGTGATTTGTTGCGCAATTTTAGGAAGAGGTAGCTACTGTGGCCCTCACTCTGAACATTGCTTAAATTTGTGTTGTGTCTTCTATTGTGAAGTACAAGTTTATAGGATGCTTAAATTTGTGTTGTGTCTTCTATTGTGAAGTACAAGTTCTTTTAGGATGATCAAGAATTATTTCATGGCATGAATTTGTGCACTTGAGTTCAGCTTGTTAAAAATGCTGCTGGGATTCTTACTTTACTTTGTGCTTGTGCATTGCACATATTTTAATTTCAACATTCATAACAATTGTGTTCGTTTTGATATACTTTTGCCTTTGGAGACCATAGACTAAGTGTTACCTCTTTTATGTGGTTTCTCATCATAGAAGTCAGTAATACATAAATCTTATTCAGGGGATTTGTTGCTTCAGATATGACACACTACATATTTCAAATTCTGTTGATGAGACCATCTGCAACATGAATCTAGATTCTTTGTCATTGATGAAACGTTTGACATTTTAAATAATATATTGATAGGGCTCATATTTCAGTCTCAGGGTTGTAAACAGGTCAAGTCGCATATAAACAGCTCATGATTTGATTTGAGAAAAATATTAATAAATCCCTAAAAATTTTAAATTTATATTTACACCCTTAAAATTTTATTTTATAAAAGGTTATTGATAGATATATAAATTATAAGATTTAAATGATTTTTTCTTAAATTAAAGGGTCAGAAAAAAATTTTTGAAACGAGCTCAAGCCAGCCGTTTCTTTGTCCAGTTTGAGTTGAGGTTATATCTGACCGAATTAACAAAATTGAGCTCTATGTATATAATCGAGCTGAACTCAAGCCAAGCACTACTCAGCTCGGCTGGTTTGCACCCTCATTCAGTCCCCTTTGCGTGTGCTGAAAGTACTTTTCTTTGTTCATGTTTCCTGATGTATTAGCAACTTGAAGTTCTAGACTTGGCCTGTTATGCACAAGAGTACGTTTCCTTTTGCTTTTCTTTATTTCTGTTGTCATGTGAACAGCCCTATCTTCACGAGTCGAGGCATTTACATGCTATGAGGAGGCCAAGAGGTTGTGGAGGTCGTTTCTTAAACACGAAGAAGGTTGATGCTCATGCTTATAATACGGACCATGGTAACAACTCTACTATCACAGTTTCAACACATCCTACTAACTCCACAAGCTCTAGATCAATATTCTCCCAGAATATGAAAATTGGTGATTCTTCCAGTGGTCAAATGCAACAGCATAAATACTCAAACAGCAATGGCAATGGGTGTTACTCACAGAATCAAGGCTTTCAGTTGTTTAGATGTAATCCACTTTCGGAAGACAGTGTAAAAGTAGGAGGAAAATTTGCTGGGCAAAAAGTGAAAGAATCGCTGTGAACGAGGCTCAAAACGGGCCCTGACTATCAAATGAATCCTTTCTTGCCACAGGTGAAGGGTCTTTCCAGCATTGTACAAATCATGGAAGCCTACATAGTGCACATCCACTTTCAATATATACAGTAGTATTTATTCAGTACAAGACAATATATATTATTTTCCATGCATCATTCAATCCTGGAATCTCATCAAAAACGATCCTTGGACTGGTGCAGATTATTCAAGTGAGAGATGAGGGCAAAGCTGGATTCCTTGACCGTGGCCAAATCTAGAGGAACATCAATCGATATAATGCTCTGGGTTGAAAGGCAAATCATTCTTGGCTTGGTTTTTATAATGCTGAAAGAGTAAGAGAGAAACGGTACGCACATAGTTTAAATTAGCTAAATGATGTATTATTATGTTATTTTAGTATCACATTTGATTTTGGTTTGGATGTACAAAGTGAAAGAGATTAGTAGGCAAATTATTGAGTGGTGAAATATTAAAGACTTAGCTTTTTTATTTTATTTGTTTCATAAATTACAAAGTTTGGAGATTGTAAACAATTTTTTGTGACATAGATAGTGGCAGACAAAAAATATGTTGAGGAAGGTGGGCAGGGATGTTGTCATTATCAATTGTTAATCGTTTAAAACATTAATCTTATTTAGACTTGGTTGGGATAATAAATAATTGAAGAAACAGAAGAGAACATGATGTCCATTTTTGAGTTATAGCCCATGGAAGAAGGAAAATAGCTGGGAATCTGTAGGGGGGGTCATGAAAGGACACTTAAATTTTCAGATTTCAAAAGATAAGGATGTCTGACAGAATTAGGTAAGACTTTAAGCTCTGCTTTCAATGCCGGAAGCAAACTTAACCTGACTTTACCTTACTCAAATTTATGAACACATGAACACCACCACCCAAGGGTGATTTGAGTTATAGTATGAATTATTTGCAGGCATGTAATGTACTCTGAGTTTTGGGTTCAAGTTCTTTTACTATCGTATCAAAATAAGATCTATGTGTCATATTGTTAATCTAAAATTTTTCTTTTCCAATATAATTAGTAGACTAGCTAGCCCGTGGCATGCTATGTGGGTCGTTGGCTTGAAGAGGGCTTCCTCATTAGCAATATATATATCCCAAATTTTGGTATGGTTTCCTGGAGTTATTGTGTGTTTCTTTTACATTTACATTGAGCAGGATCTGTTTAGGCATTTTTATTATGCTTTAATGGGTTAATCTCATCGACCACTCCATGTTAGATTCGTCAAAGATATTTATGTATATAGTTACTGCACAATTGTACATTGAATCATTCATCAAACGCCTAAACAAAATAGCGTTCAAAATCGGCGGGCAGATCTTAACGTGTTGACCACGTGAAAGAAAGGGGTCCTACAAAAGACCAACCCGCTCGTCTGTCTGGTTTTTTCCTTCTGGGTCCCTGACCAGAAGAAAATTGGGTTCAAGATTTCCAAGTTCCACATGCCATTGCATTGTCAAGGAAAGACTAACGAACTTTCTCAGTCCTCTTTTCGAGGACTCTGTAGCCAATCTCCCAGATGCCATGCCCCATGCTACCCCAAGTTTGGCTTATATGTCAACACAACGTTTATATCTATCTTTCTGTGGCAATTTCTTTTTGCCCCACTTGAACAAACTGCCAAACCACAGCAAACCATAGGTCCATAAAAGAGTAGCTGCAAAGAGGTTCCCCTCACAATTTTGAGACTTACAGATCATCCCATTTGAGTTTTGGCCCTACCCTACCCTACCCATCTAAAGTAAAGCAGGCCATTGCCACTTTGCATGCTATTCACAGTGATGACAATACTAAAAATTTCATGCCAATCTGGATTTTTTCTTGTCTGGTGGGTTCACAACAGAAAACTGCATTAACGGCTGCCCATTATATTCATAAACATATCTTCTTCGTTATTTTGTTTCTTATAATTTCCATTCATGCTTGGTGGTAGTAGAAGACAGTCTAGTAGAATCGAGTCGACCATTCGACTTATTCACGCATTATTACCTCAAATAGATATTTAGGCTCACACAACACAAGGTTTAAATATGATTGAAGATGCTGTCTAATTAAACTCTACTTTGACAATATGTTTTAAATATGTTGCATATTTTCATCTCCCTCTCCGTATCCCAATGTTCGACCTGGAACTTTAGACCGCAGCAATTCTTGCCGCACAAATCATGAATCATCGCTCATTAAAACACTAGAAGTCAGTTTCCGTTCTAAAACAAGCAAAGAATGCTGAGACGGAAAAAATAATTGATAATAGCTTGTAGCATAGTCTTATGAAATCACAACTGGAGGTTCATCAACACCCCCCCTTTCTAAGTCGGTATAAAATGAGCTTAGAGAAAAATTTAAAATGTAAAACCATGTTAAAATCAACCACATTGATAACTGTCAGCTCTACTTATCAAGCCATCGGAAAATGAATCAACGGTGTAAACATCGAGGCCTCTTGTCCGTCCCGGTGCCCCTCCTTTAAGTGAGGATACGTCCAATACAATCCTACATCCCATATCAATGATAGCAATTAGTTGTGAGTCTGATGTTAATGTATTCCATCCATTGAAAGAATAAGGAACTTACAAGTTCTTTGATGCTTTTCCTGAGCCTGGAGTCCCACTGTTAATGAGGATTTTGTTGTCTACTTTTGATACTGAATGCTCCACTGGCAAATCAATCCCTCTGGGTGCTGGAATCACAAACTTTTACATTATTTTCCAGCAAGAGAAGATAATTAAGAGTTTACAAGAAGCTCTATGATTGATGAATTTGCAAGGCTTTCTTACCTGTTTGTTGATTATTTGAAGCTGTAATTCCATCAACACCCAATAGTTTCTACAACAGATCAGAGTTCGATGGATCAGGGTATGAACTTAGCTACTGATTGAAGATTTACAAGCACATATTCCACGTAATGGAGCTGGGAATTACCTTAAGGTTCTCATAACACTCATCAAGTTTATCGTTATACAAAATATGTTCAAAGATTCCAGAGGATTTCCCTTGCTCAATCTCTGCCTCAGCATTTTCAAGTCGTTTTTGGATTTGTTCTATTGTCTCAGTCCCCCTGTTCAAAAAAGCAAATTAGAACACCAGTCCTGGGTATGATTGAGATAGATCAGCATACATAGATGTAATTACCTTTGGCGGAGGCGCTCCTCTAGCTGCTCCATTGAGGGTGGACAGATAAAGATAAAAATAGCTTCAAGAGAACTAGCACTCACGGATCTCGCACCTTGGACATCAATGTCAAGAATGCATCTCTACATTGAAAGCAAGAAAATAAGAGATAAATATCCAAATCTGCAAGCACAAATAATTATTAGCTATTTTTTAACATTAACCATGTGCAGGTGGTAAAAGGGTCAAATCTATGCTATCCTTTAAAGGATATTGATTTCTTTACGGTAATTGTGGGAGATACAACCCACCAAACACTACTCCTTGTTTCTTTTTAATTTAAATCAGTCATATTCTGGACAAAATTGTGCCCACAACATCTAAAAGATATATGCTGCTCTGATTGGGGAGTTAAATGAATGGCTGTCCACTTCATCTCATGCCAGAAGAAAACAATATGGATACCTTGAGACAATGACCTCATGCACCCATGTTTTAACATCATATAATTATTAAATTAATGGGCTTAACCATCATAAATATCAGAGACTTTTTGTAGCTTTTCTCACCTTTCCAGCATCTGCAACCACCTCAACAGCTTCAATACTGGTTCCATAGAGATTCCCATGAACAGAGGCAAACTCAAGGAATTTCCCATCGTCTATTTCTTTCTCCATGACACTTCGCTCAGTGAAGTGATAATGCACCCCATTCTTCTCCATTTCTCGTGGTGCACGAGTTGTGTGGCTCACAGAAAATCCAAATAAGGACGGAAATTCCTCCATAAGCAAGGATATCAACGTACCCTTACCAACCCCTGAAGGACCACTAATAACAATTGGCTTCTGAGCATTGCCTATCACCCCTTTACTCCAGGCGATAATCTCAGTTTCAACTATTTTCTTCTGCTTCTTCACATATTGGGTATCCACCTACCAATATATAACCAAATCAAATACTACCAAAAAAAAAAAAATTACAAAAACACAAGTGTCTTATTCGTTCTAATACTAACCTCAAGAAACCAAATGCAGTCATCTGAAGTGGCACCCTTCTTTATAACCAATATTCGATCTTCATTTATAGCAACAGCTGAATGGCCTTTACATGGCTTGGGTTTTTTTCCCAGCACAGTAGGAATCATCCTGCAAACATTGTCTGAAATCAGTACCAAAAATATTAAACTAAAATCCAGATGAAGCAACTAAATAACTACAGCTACAGCCCACCATTCTTTTGTAGATTTGTCGTAAATCTTAACTTCAATAGATTCATCACTCCCAGCAATAAGGTACTGTCAAGAAATTGTTCAAACAATTTTGAACAATAAGACTGATTGACACAGCAAGCAACTATCGAACAAAATGAGACTTTAAAAAGAGATTGTTGACAATTATCGTACTATTTTATCACCAATGACAGTGGCTGTTTCACAGGCTTTAGATTTTAAACTAAAGCCATTTGAAATTGGAGATCCATTCCCATTCAACAGATCATCCACAATGATAGCCGGAGCTTTACCCTAATCATGACAAAACACCGCAACACAATCAAGATCAGCAAAAAAAAAACGAAAGAATAGCACCCTTCTTTATTACCCCAATAAAGTTAAACTTGTACAGTCTCCATTTTTTATAAATTTGATTCAAATGAGAAGGTTATAGAAAACAAAATTAAAAAGCTCACCATGGAGAATCTAGGCCTCCAATACAAGATTCAGCCTGATCAATACAACATGGAGATACAAAATATCAAATAAAAAGAACACTTATATCCTGGATCAACTAATAATCATAAATGTACAAGCTTTGAGAGACATAAAAACATTAAACCAACAAACCCCATATCTAAAGAATCAAACTCAAAATTTAAAACATCAAAATACACGAAAAAAAAAAAAAACGCAAACCCGGATGCAAACTAAGCGGTTCATCCCCAAATAAATTCCCCACAAAGATATAATGTATAACCAAAACAAAGCAACGAAATTTATAGTCATGCTGAATTGTTGAATTGTCTAAAAGCTAATGTCTTGATAAAAACAAACCACTTGCAAAAGAAAAGCTGAAATCTATGGATCAACAATGCAAAAAAAAAAAAAAAAAAAAGAGGGACACAGAAAACAGATAAGTCCATGTGCCTACCTGGGTTATGAGTAGGAAATAATATAACTCACAAGAAAAACAAAAAACAAACAAAACTCTGAACGTTGCGGAGGTAAAACGGAAATTTGAAGAGCTTCGTTTCGTAGTTGGAGAATGTTAAATGGGAAGAAAGTTGGAATTGGAGAAAGGTGATGATGGGAAAATATGAGAACAAGTGAAAATCACATTTAAGCAAGAGTTCATGTGAGAGAGAGAAGGGCGGTGACTTTTGGGTCGCATTCAATTCACGAAACTTGTAGACCAGCTCTTATTTTTTTTGAGGCCAAGGTATCTGCGAAGCTTCTCTTATTTTCTTCAGGAGAATGGCACCTGCCATGAATAAGGCACTGTTTGGCAAGTTGAATAGTGGATCCTATTCCATGTTTAGCTACAAAATTCAATGTTAGGCCATGTTAGGAAATGTGTTTACGAATATTGGGTAAAGAGTGATAAACCTTTTTAGGCCAAAAGATCTATTCCCACCCATGTGGCCCCTTTCCCACCTGCTAGGTTTAAAAAACCCAAAGTCTCACCTATTAACTTGACCAACAGTTAAATATAATGGATCAATAATTAAATTTTTAATAGTTAAAGAATATTTTTATTATTTTATAATTAAAATTTTATAAAATAATAAAATAAAATTTTATAAAATATTTATTCAAAAAAATTGAAACCAACCATCTAATGCCAATGACAGTGACCACCGCTAATAGAATTAGGTGACTAGAAACAGTCATATGGTTTCAAGGAATATCAGATCTAATTGTCTTATATCCTAGTGAAATACAGCTAAATCTAACCATCTCTGTCAGCAATAGCAACCATAAACTATTGAAAATAGTCGGTCTTGGCCCTACTGACTATTTTCAACCATAGTTTCTAGCAATGGTGATCAGATCTAACCGCTTTCTTTAAAACAAAATGTCGTTTCTGCCAAACGAGGAGATCAGATATGACTTTTCCTAGAACCAAGTGATCGTTTTCGATCATCTGATTTCATTAGTGACAGTCATTATTATCGGCATGGGCGGTGGTGACTAGTTTTAATTTTTTTAAAATTAAATATTTTTAAATAAATTTGAAATTTTTTGAAATTTTTTATAATTTTATTATAAATTTTTTATTTTTTTAAAATGTATTTTAGTCATTTTATTGAAAATAGTAAGAAAGTTGGATAGAATTTGGACAAAGGTGGGACTTTAGATTTTACAAACTTGGAAGGTGGGAAGCGGATTAGCATGAAACTATGGGTGGGAAAAAGATCTTTAGCCACGTTTTTAATGTTTTTCTTTAGTGTTTTATTGGAATTTTATTAAAATTAAGGTTTAAAAGAATCAATTGATAAGTATCAATTGAGAGTGTTTATTAAATGAGGTATTCTTATCTATTAAGTTTGAAAAAAAAAAAAAAAAATCCTAAAGACGCACACAAATAGCAAATGATTAGAGTCATCTAAGTTCGTATAGATGAAGGTTTTTAAATCATTAAAAAAAATTAAAAAATAATAAATTTCTACTCATCTATTTGATTTTTTAAATTATTAAAAAGAAAAAAAAGTCTCAAATTAAGTAACATTTTACTCTAAAATGTTAATAAATATTTTTTTAGTTTGATTAATATAAATTATAATAAAAAAATTACTATTACAAATATAAATAAGGGTATTAATGACATATAATAATATACTTAGGGCTAAGCTATCAATTTAAAATTTTTAGGGCTAATAATAAAATATTTTAGGAGTTTTTAATTAAAAAAAGTTTGTGGGCATCTTTTTAAATTTTAAAATGTTTTGTATTATTTTAAAATTGATGATTACATCCTAACATATAACAAACTAAGGGTGTATATGTTATATTATAAACTATTAAGACTATAATATATTTTAAAATTATATTAAGTGAATATATTTCAAACTATTAAAGCTACCAATGAAAATATACGATTTCATCAAACCCAGGGACGGAAATAGTACTTTGGCCAGTGAAAAATTTGGTTTATGATTTGCAATACAAGCTATTTTCTACCTAAAACGTGTAATTTTTTAAAATAAAAGTTATTTTCAACAAATCATAATCTAAGAACTAAATAAAAAAATTGTTTATTTATAATTTGTTAAATTTATTTATATTATTTTTAAGATAAAAGTAATTGAAGGGTTTTGTCTTCGTATAGACATCACAAAGACAGTTTTATCCAGAGGTCAAAGGACAATGTCCCACCCATAGTTTGAGGCGGGGACAAAGTCCCACCCGCAAGTTTTCAAAAGCCCGGTCTCTCACTCTTGGATCAAAATTCAAACTTATTTTATAATTTTTCAAATGAAATGACTAAAATACCCTTTAATAAATAAAAATTTAAAATGAAATTATAAAATAATTTTTAAATATAAAAAATTTAAAAATATATATTAAAAATTAAAAATATATTAAAAATTAAAAATTATTAAAAATTAAAAAAAAATTTAAAAAATTTTATTTAAAAAATCAACTAGCCACAGCCGCCGATGCCGGCGGCGGTGGCCGTTGATAACAGCATCAGGTGGCCGTCTCCGGCCACCTGGTTCTAGGAGAGGCCAGATCGGGCCTCCCCGTTGGGTGGAGGCGGCCAGATCTGGCCGCCTCCAGTTTTGGAGAAGGAGGCCAGATCTGGCCTCCTCCCCCGACAAACATGGCCGGGAACGGCCACTGGGACCAATATCGGTCCTCTTCGATCGTTTTCGGTGGCCAGATCTGGCCGCCTCCTTCAAAACAGGAGGCGGCCGATCTGGCCGCATCCACCCAACGGGGGGGCCCGATTTGGCCGCCTCCACCCAACAGGGAGGCCCGATCTGGCCTCCCCTGGAACCAGGTGGCCGGAGACGGCCACCTGGTGCTGTTATCAACGGCCACCACCGCCGGCATTGGCGGCTGTGGTCAGTTGATTTTTTAAAAATTTTTAAAAAGTTTTTAATTTTTTTTTAAATTTTTTTAAATTTTTTTAAATTTTTTAAATTTTTTATAAAATTTTAATCATAAAATGATAAAATTACCCCTGGAATATTACTGTTTACTATTTTATTTAATATTAAATTTGGTCCAAGGGTGGGAGACTGGGCTTTTGAAAACTTGCGGGTGGGACTTTGCCCCCGCCTCAAACTATGGGTGGGAAATTGTGCTTTGGCCTTATCCAGAAAAGGGGAAATTATAATTGAAGAATACAATTGCACAAAATCATCCATCAAATCAGAGTATTCATATGCTATTAGCCAACAATATTAACCATTAAAATAGGGCAACTTCCAAGAAACCCTAAAAAATAATACTTCAAAGTTGCGTTTTAGTCAAGCCATGGTGAGAAAGCGATAGGTGAATATTGTGGGGTTGGAAAGTGATCTTAGAATTTGACCAATTCCACAAGTTTTAGCCAACAACTTTCAAAATTCCCTTAAATTTTATAAGGGTAGGTATTGATTCACAAAGATAAAATACCAAAAAAAAAAAAATAAAAAAAAATACTAGATTTGTTAAATTAAAACTAATTAAATAGTATGTAATCTATCAATATACGTTTTAAATTACAAAACCCAAAAGCAAAATTATAAAAGATTTAGTGAATCAGACTATAAATAGACAATATTTTTATAGTAAACGGCATTATTTTAGATTGTTTGATAAGTATGATTTAGTTGGCTTCTATAAGTATTATAAATTTTAATTCAAATCAATTTAAGAATTGGGTATTGTTAAGGATTTTGTAATATATAATGGAAGAATTATGGAAATTCATATTATCATGTAAATGCAAGTTGAACATTTTAAATATTCTTCTATATACTTTAATCAATAATTATGAAAAGGGTTTTCTTTTTTTATTGGCATTATGGAAAAATAAAGGGGATTGGTGGGGTGGTCAAGCTTGAATAATTTATAATAATAATAATAATAATAATAATCCTACTTTTACTTTGATTAAGGGGGGGAATTGGTCCAAATAATTAAGTTAAGTTGATATTAAGGTGCCTATGTAGTATGAGGTCAACAATTTGTAAGCATTCTTGTTGGTAAAGTTAAAATGCTTTCAACTTTCCATCTTTAAAGCAAGAATATTCTAATTTTCACTTTAAATTATTTCTAGAATAAGTTGAGTAAAGGTCATTTATTTTGTTTCATCAATCCTTGCATTTCACTGGAATCATTTCATTACTCTCTTGGTGGCAATGGATTGCTTGAATTGAAGAAAAGAAGTATAATCATTTCATTAGATTCATAATTGTTTTAGCTTATATAATAAAACATTTGTTTTATTTTTCCATCAAACTGGGCTAAGGGCCTAATCATACATGGTGCTTTCACTTTCCTAAAAGATCCAAGTTGATAAAGAGATCAAGTATGTGGCTGAGGTTCTGCTGAAGTACGAAGCTGTAGTCAAACATAGCGGCATGGCATGTGGGGAAGTTCGTTATGCAGACTTAAGTCAAGTCAAAGAAATTTCCTTACGGGTTTCTTCCACTCTGAACTGACCGCATTTTATTTTTTTTGGTTTTTTCAAACGAAAATTCCACGATATAATTAATTTATGATGTTAAAATATGATTGAAATTTATAGTTTTAGACAGCCTTCCAATTGAGTCCAAGCCCATTCGAGACGGCATGGGCTCACATTTTTAAACATTTGGGCATTAATTTATTCTTGTAATACTACTTGCCAATCCAATTAAAGGTGAAAATTCCAACATCTTGTCAAAATCTTAGCATTTATTTAATGAATTTATTGAAGGAGCGATCATTATCAATTTTAGCGTTGATTAATAATGTTAAAGTAAGGGGGGATGCCTGAATTTTGATTTCATTGTACAAATAATACTCAATTGGTATTTAAAAAAAAAAAAAACATTATGATTTGAAAAGAGCTTTACTTCAAAATTACTTAATCTTATTTGACATATTATCTTAACAATAAATAAGTGTTCACAAGTTAAATACATATAGTTTATTTGTTTCCCATGTTAATAAGGTATAAAATTATGCTTAATTAAGGTTTGTGGTCAATTCAACAATTTGTGCCAAATTTAATGGTTCATCAACCAAGTTTTGGGAAATTGAATGCAAAGGCAAGTTGTGAGGGAGCGCCTTTTCGAGTCCCAAATTTTTTTTTTCTTTTTACTATGCAATTATAATACTAGAAATATAGTTGTGAGGTTAAAATCGTAAAAATTCATTATAATGAATTATTTTGGGACGAGATGTGATTGTTTAAGCAAACTCATTGTTTTCCCCTATCAAGTTGACAAAAAATGTATAAGACTTTTTAGAGAGAATGACTAGTCTCACATCAACTGATGGTTATAAGACTTATGACTATGGAAGAAGACAATTGTTTGTCTTCAAAGTCATCAGGCTTTGTTACTTAGCATATACTCCCATTTTTTGCTATTAACAATGTAACTGTTGAGTTTAAGATATTGATAAGAGAAGTAGCATGATTATATATTTATCATGTACAATTATTATTATGTGTGTGTTTATTTTGCTAAAATGTGTCAATATACCTTTATATTGTTATCTAATAGATGTTGTCTTATTAATTATGTAATGTAATATTTCGAATTGCTCGACCTTAATTAATAAACATCCATTATATACAAACTAACAAGCTGATTTAAAATTTACTTGTTTAAAGAAATCTAAAATAAACGTCGCACAATAACATATTAAACGAGCTCAAACGTGACCCCATGACATTAGTGGGTATGTGGTATATTTAATTGTCATCCCCCAAAATGAATGAATGAATACATACACACACACACACACACACACACATATGTATATATATAACCTTTAATATTAATAGAAATGGGCTTTTACTTAACAAATATTAAATATGTAGGCCAATTGAAATATGAGTTCGACCTATCATCTTACAAAACCAATTGTGCTAAAATGTCAATGAATATGGTTATAGTATTTGATTTTTATTCATTAGGATCCTTGTTCCTAAACTCATTTTTTTAAGGATGTCTACTAAAATATTGTTTTCATTGATTCTCCCAAACAAAATTATCCTAATTTTAACAGGTTAAACGATTTTAGTATTTTTTTTTGTGTGTGCCTAACCACACGTGACACCCAGATCACACGTATTCATTAAATTGTCAATTTTGAAAGAAAATCATGCATCTATGACACATGTAGTTGTAAAAAATCGCAAGTAAAGATATTTTCCATGCGTATTGAGGGATTTTATCATCGTTGATGCTTTTAGGTAATTTTCAACATATTCCAACGACTAAAATAGCCTAAAACGATAAATAAATTAGTGTCTTTCATATTGAATACATTATAATGTAAGGAAATTAACTATTTAATTTCAATTTATGTTAAAAGCTAGACTAGAGTTCAAGTTCAAATTTTTTCTCCAAAATTGATCATTATGTATGGAATTTGACGATATTTGTAATTGAAATCATGTCATAAGATGCCTAAAATATGAAGTGAATAAAATTGAAGCACCGATATGATAGGTTTACAGTGTTTTGGTCACCACTCACGATTTTGTGTCATTATGCATTATTTATAGTCATCATCCACATTATGCATAGTGACATGGGTTGAGGAATGAGTTGTTAAGTGGAAAATTCAAAATTTTGTACATGTTAGAAATACAACTTTTGGAGGGTTTTAGCCATTTTCTAATCAATTGGGTTATTTAACACTATAATAGCTCTATTATATTATTTGTCTTTGGTTAGTATAATATTAGGGACATTTTTATATTAGCTACCATACATGCTCATAAGGTTTTCATGATCAAACTACATGTTGATTCTCTTGTCACAACTGTACCAATCTAAGGATATTTATCTTGGCATACATGTAAACAATGCACTTACAGATAAATGGTGTCTTAGAAGTTCTATAAATAGAAAATATGGATTCATATTGTAGAGCACCAACTTGAATAATCTCTCACTTGCTCATTTACATTGTTTATACCAATCTATAGGTAATTTTCATGCAAATAACATTGACTGATTGTACATCCACCATGTTTTTGCTCATTTACATTGATGATACAATAATCTATTAGTATTTTTTAGGTTGGCAAAGTTTTCAATTGATCAATTACTTTGATCAAGTGGAATTGTTTGAGTATCTATTTAGATCACACGATAAGACCATGACTCTATAATCAAAATAACAACTTAAGACTGCTATATTGAATCAATCATACTCGATAACAAGTTTAAGTAAGAACTTTATGATCCAATTTGCGTATAAGGCTCACATTTAAAATACCTCATACTCGGGTTCCATTGTAAAGCCTATTTAAAAATAATGTAACCAAATTGGACAAACTCATATGATCTTACTATAACTGATCTTCCATATTAATACTTTATAGCAAACATCATTATGCCCTCAACCAACTATTTCATTTTCTTCATAAACCAAGAAAGTTTCCTATTCCTTCCCAAGATTTCAAGGGTATTTCTTGATTGTTGTCCATTAGTGCCAATTTAGACACAATTGATATAACTTGCAAGTGCTCAAAGCACTTTGAGATGTTAATTTGAGTGTACATGATAAATCTAATTGCAAATACTAATACAATTTTAATCATCTTTATCTATCCTTATGTTTCACATCATACTTAAGAGACATATACATCCTGTGACTTAGCAAGAAATCCTTCTGGATTCTTCTATGTTGAGATTCTTCAACAGCTTGTCGAGGTATACACTTTAACTTAAGTTTAGTAGTATATACAAGCCATAATAATAAATCAAATATGAAGATATAGACTACATCTTCTAAGACCTTTATAAAGAAACACTTGAATAGTCAAGTTTTTTAACTTTTGTTAGTATCATATTTATGATACACAATATCGGAAAAACTATTGTATTCCTACTAAATTTTGCATACGCATGATTCATATTCATTCTAATAAAACCAACAGATTTTATGGTTTTATCTAAACGAATATTCCAGTTTCCCAACATTTCTTAAAGTTTATGAATAGTACTCATCAACATACGTATCCGATCAACTTGTCTTTCAAAGATAAAACCAGTGACTATGTTGTAACCACATCCATATGAGGTTTTTATCCAAAAAATTGGCTTGACCATTAATTTTCAAAAGTTGCTTGAAAATCAAATATTCTAAAAATGTTAGTCATGTTCCAATTTGAACCTTTTGTTGCCTTTTTTTTTTTTTTTTTTTTCCATTTAACTCATATATACATCTTTATCTAGACTTTGTTGACTTACAAACTTTAAAATGAAAACTCAAATTTAAAGCATGTTTTTTTAATGCATCTTACATGATCTACTTCTTTATGAAAATATCTATATTAGACATTGTTGGTTGTTTAAGGAAGAACGATAACCAATGCATTAATCACAAACTTCTTTATCTCGGTGTCATTAACTAGTGTTACTTCATTCAAGGGCTTAAATGTCATGTACATTGCAATTAGACTTGGTTATTGAGAACATCTTATACTATCTACAACCTAATTAATAATCATTATCTCTTAAAATTCTGGTTTCTAACTTGAACAACATCTATTTCATCACCATGATTAAAACAACCCAATATGATTCTCACTCCTCACATGTAATATGTGTTATAGAATTTTATTTATTTATTTTTTATATTCCACAATAAAGCTTGAATATGAAAAATTCAAATTTCATTTTTTATAGTATGATTTCCAAATTTTAAATTTAAATATAATTTTTCACATAATTAATCATTTCTAATTTCATGTGCATAATTTTAACTACATTAAAATGTGAATTTTTTCTCAATTATTAAAATATAATTATCTTTTTTCCTAGATAATTATATATAATTCTTAATTAAATAAATTCTTAATTAATAAATAATAAAATATTTTCCACATGTTTTTCAAGAGTTAGTTTATTAATAATTAATTATTCTTTCCAAAAAAATTTATGTGTCACAACCATAATGCACTCATGCATGTCACATTTTAGTCCTTATAGACTTGTTATAAGCCAACACCATGATAATAAATGTTCATAATTAATTTGGATCATTGCTAAGAAATAGTGGAGTTAGTAAATACAGTTTCAATAATTAATTATTGAATTTTCTTATATTGAAGTAATACAATATGTTAATTACTAAATTTTAAACCCTTTATGTTTTAATAATGACAAAAATATGTTAAAATATCTAATTTATCCCTTGCATTATGATCTCATGACAAAAGAAGGGAAAACAGTTTAATTTTTGCAGGTTTTAAGTTACACACGACTGTGTGCCATTATAGCATGATCATGCGTAGTTGTTTTGCAACTTGTGTGGAGAAAACATGAAACCGTGTTGCTAACGATGCCAGGATCTATAATTTTACTGAAAAAGTTTTAGGTTTATCACAATCATGCTCAAGCCCTACACGATCATGTGTATGCATTATATGGAATCAATAGTACCAGTATAACCATGCAAGATCACCGTGCTAAGTTAACATGTCCAAGTCAAGCGCACGACAGTGTCAAGTTTTAACACTCGATTGTATTAGTATATTTCTTAAAGAGGCACGAGTCTTTTAGTCGTGTGGTTATATTGTGCTGGATCAAAGAAGGAAGGTCAAATACACGACCATATTCAATTTAGACAAATGACCGTGCAGATGCATTATAAGAAGAGCACGAGACATTCAGCCATGCAACATTGTCATGAAAATGTTTAAGTAATATCAATCAATGCACGACCATGTTATGTTAAACAATGAAGCGCATTACCACATTAGTCATGCAAGGTCAATCATACCAATGCATTATCAAGGCATTTCAACAACACATGATTGTGTGTATAAGGCACACAATACATGATTATGCACAAGCAATTTTTGTAGTCGTGTGAATATTGCATGATGCTAGTGTTTATAAGTCATGTGAATATCATGCGTGATAAGCACATAATTGTGCAACATTGACATGTATTTTAAATTCAACCATTGGGAGTCTGCCTGAGGCCATAAATGTAAGAAGTATGATCATGTGCTCAACAAGCATGACCGTGCACCTAAAAAATTAATTGCATATGCATCTTTTTTAATCAATACAACGAATAAAAATTTATGGAAACAACTCATTACTATTTCAAATAAGAATCAACTGTAAAAATGGCCATTTTGAAGAGAGCAAGGTTAGAGAAACAAACTACACACTTAAGCTTATTCTTCTTCATTGTTTGTTCACCATTTATTCTTTCCCAAACCCATACTTGTATACATTTGAGAGAGTTGAACTTAACTGTGTTTTTCAACCTATTTAGAGGCATTTCACAATCTTTTGTTGTAAAAACATTTGTAAAGAGGGTGAAATTCCCTTGGTAAAAAACTATTGTATTTAGATAATGACACTTCAATCGGATTGTGATTGAGGAAGAGAACATAGAAGCTTACGTTCAAAGCTTCGAACCTCTATAAATTTGGTTGAATAGACTCTAACTCTTCTCTCATATATTTGTGTTTATTTGAGTTATAATTGTTGTGTGATTTGTTAATTACTTTAATTGTTTTATAGCTTAGCTTCTTTGTGATTAAGAAAAAGTACTTTTTTTGTTATAAAATTTCTATAATTCTTTTCACCCTTTTACTAGGATTATTTTTCTAGTCAAAAAGTCTTTCACTAAATTTACTTATTCCACTAAAGAATTAGATTTAACCTCCCGTTAAAATAATAAATTATGTAAGGTCATAATTTAGCTTTAGTATGTGATCTCTTGTTAAGGTAATATGTTATATGTTTTCAAGTCCTAGCTCACTTGTAAGCTTGAGAACATCTTTATCAATATGCACTTTAACTCATTCAAGTTGTCATTTAAGCTTTTCAAGGCACCCTTAAGCCATCTAAATAAACAAACTAAGGGAGGATATGTATACTTTTGCAATCCATGAATTGGGCTATACACATCAAATTCAAAGCCATCAAAACAAATAAGATGAACAAGGCTAATTCCAATTAATGCAAACAAATTGTGTTCAAGCCTTCCATCTTTCTTGCATGGCCACCCAAGAAGGCTAAAATCATTAAATGGCTACATAACAAGTTCAAATAGAAGAGAAAAATTCAACCCATGCAAACTAGGAGACCAAAGACAAAAAGGAAAAGAATACATGAAACTGCAACTAAGATAGCATAAGGGCACCATTTGTTGCCATCGTCACGGTTGCGTTCTATGAGGGTTATGCTTGCTGCTTGTTATGACGACCCTTCAACTTGTCGTAACATCTAATCTCTGTCCTTCTTGCTTCCAAAGCTTTAGACATGCCGACATTAGTCCAAGATCTTCTTTTTCAAGCGCAAATGAAGTCCTTCAAGTTTTACTTGCCCAACAACATAATTCAGGTGCAATAATCTTCAAATTAAGGGCAATGAATCAAGTTGAAGATCAATTAAAAAGACATCCTAGATTAAGGAGAATTAACATGGATAATACAAAGCATGCAAGCTAATTTCATGTTGTACTTGTTTAATTTAATTATGCATTGTAATTAGTTTTTAAGTAAGATAAGTGCTAAGGCATTTTAGTGATTTCATTTTATATCCCACGCGTGCAAATTGTAATATATTTAAGTCAACTAGAGTTATTAATCTTAACCATGGTATATAATGTCTATATAAAGGCTTCTCTTTCATTATAAGACATTAGATTTTGATTAATGAAAATATGAAAAAAGCTTTTGCTTTTCTTTGAGCTTAAAACTTGGTGTTCTAGTGTTTTTATTCCATTTCCTTTTTCCAATCTTTGGCAAGTAAGATTGGTGGTAGAAGAATTCAGGTTGGTGAATTCAAGATATAAGTTGGTGGAAATCTCTTTTAAGCTTATGGCAAATTTTCTTTAGACTTGGTTCAACCTAGATCTTCATCTTTTAGTTTTGAGTGCATTTATCTTGCAAATCATCTTTCAAGTAAGTAGATTAGATTCAAGTTGGTGATCAATCCTTTAAACTTAAATCTTCTTCCTTACAAAATTGTTTCAAGAAGTTGTTTAACAATTTGTGTTGTGAACTTGAAATCCAATCTTCTAC
This sequence comes from Anacardium occidentale, assembly GCA_026122585.1. Classification (NCBI taxonomy): domain Eukaryota; kingdom Viridiplantae; phylum Streptophyta; class Magnoliopsida; order Sapindales; family Anacardiaceae; genus Anacardium; species Anacardium occidentale. The sequence goes on along the minus strand of JAJEJH010000685.1, from coordinate 27,328 downwards.
CTGTCTTTGTTATTATGTAATGTTTGATGATTGATTTGGAAGTTGGATTTTTTAGTATTGAAGTTGCCTTTGTGTTGGAGTTAAGATTGCCTAAATTTTGGACCAAAAAAATTGTTTGAAGTTTGCATGAAATAGCAAGCTTTTGGAGTTTGTTCTGTAATGAAATTTTAGAATAAACTTTGTGCTTGTTTCATAGCCAACTTTATGTTAGATTGAGGTTGAATACAAATCAATATCTGTAAGACCCGCCGCCACGTGTACCCCTGCTGCTGAATAATACTCTTTCTTTTATTAATAATTTGAAATATGGGTACACGCGATAGGAATCCTACGAAAAGAAAACTACTGTTAAATACATGCGTACTTGCGGAAGCTAGAATTACAACTGAAATAAATAAAATACAACTGTACAATGGGCCCAATGGCCTTTTTCATAAATATAAGACTGTTCTGTACAAATTTACAACATGTACAAAATACAAAGCCCAACAGGCCAAAACTGAAATATACAACTGAAAACTGGTGTAGGGCCCTCTCTTGCTAGCCTCGGTCCACCTGCTTCTGGTCAGCAGCAAACTGACATGCAAAGGAAGGAAGAAAGAAGGGGGATGAGTGATAAAGATTACCCAGTAAGCATTCCTTACTTCCCTCAACCCAAACAAGCAACATACAAACATACATACCTGGGCTCGGCCCTACTCATACATCAAGTCGCTTGTTGGCGCTGAAACTGATTATCTGATTGCTTACTGATTATTGGATATCATTAGTAATGCATGTCATGATGTAAATGTCATGTCATGTTAAACTGGAAATTGAAAATGACTGATGATGCATGCCTCTGAATCTATATGTACCCAAGGTACCTGTTGTGTTAATCAGATTGATGAACACAGAGATTCGACATCCTGACCATGTGGGCTGAACAGTCTAGCTACTGGCTAGAAAGCTGAAAATGAAATGTTGAACAATCTAACTGGTGTCAGAAAGCTGAATCCCACAGATGCCCCCTCGAATTCACCCAAATCTATAACCCGTATATCGGGTTCTAAATACTGAATACCCTGAATTCGGATCCCTTGATTCTCTCGTGCTACATGGTATGCAATGAGATGCTCATGCAACAATTTAATATTTGATTATTTGCTTATTTGATGCCAATTAGCCTTTGAAATTGTTTCCCATGCTTAATAAGCCATTTTGTGCATTTTCTGGAAAATTAAGCTGACGCATGGACGTGTGGGCCAAGCACACGAGTGTGCAGGAGACACACACGGGCATGTGCCTAGACGCACGGGATCGTGCATTGGCCATGCAGCCGGTCGTGCACATTTCTGGAATTTTTGGGCACTTCATGCAATAAGCTGGCACACGGTCGTGTCCCTCAGGACACAAGGGCGTGCTTCTGCATTTCAAGTCGTGCACACTTCGTGCACACGGGCGTGCTCTTACAGAAACAAAGACACACGAGCGTGCTCATATGGACACACAGGGGGCATGCGTCTGGTTCTGCAACACGAGCACCTACCTGAAATTACAGGAATCTCATCTAATTCACATCCAATCTGAAATTAACTCCTAAAATGCATTCTAAGCACTTCTATAAGCATATATCCAACATCAATTTCAACATACATAAATTACTACTGATTCCACCATGGAAATCTATCATTTCTCTCACACAAACACACACAAGCAAGCAAACATGGTTCTTGGGTGGAAATATGCATCTCAAACATCATTTCATCTCATATCAACACAACATATCATAAGCATGCTGGAAACATAAACACACATTTCCAAGCATCCAAAATCATCAACTACAAGCTGGGAAACGCAAGAAGAAGTAAGAAATACTTACCTCTTGACATGACTGTTGGAATCTATCTCTCAAGCTAATCTCTTAGCTCTCTTACTGGATTGAGAGCTGCTGGTGGCTGCAAATCAACTCTAGGGCTGGGAGCTACTGAAACAAAGAGAAAACTTAAGCTGAAATGGGAAAAGCTGTTGGGTGAGAACACTTAATCTCCCATCTCTCTCTCATTAAACCCATCTGCACGGGCATGCAGGGCACACGGGAGTGCACAAGGGAAAATGAAGATAATTCATTTTCCGTGCTTCGCATGATTGAAACCTCCCTAAAGGAATCATACGAAGGCCACACAACTTTGAAAACTTACCAACTCACCCTTAAACTCTTCTAGACTCCCAATCTATTCTTGAATCTCATTTTTAACCCCAAAACTCTATCCGTAAGGGCTTTTCTAATTTGGGATGTTATAATATCCCAATATATAACTCATAATCAGCTCAATGACAAGTTTCATTTTACCTTTTCAATTATTTTGTCTCAATATTCTTTTATTCAACATATTGAGAAATTTCAATTATGTCCAACATGATTAACAAGTCGACATATTATACATATAAACTAATGACCTTAGGCCTAATATGTAAGACCACTGTCGGGTATACCACCGTTGCTTTTTTATTTACTTAATAATAATAATATATTGGAAAATTTGGTATGTAGGATAGGAATCCTACGAAAAGAAAGTTGTTGCTAATTTCAAAACATATGCACATGCAGAAGTTGAAAACAATTTATAACAATATGGTATACTGAAAAGAAACTAATATATATATTTATATATATATATTAACTGTGTCATAATACATATTTTTGTGCACAAAATAATCCCACCAGGCCAACTGTACCAATTGGAGCCTCCTCCCTTCAGCCACGGTCCTCCCGAGCCTCATCAACATCAGCCAAACTACTTGCAAAAAAGGAAGAAAGGAAAAGAGAGAGTGATAAAATCACCCAGTAAGTATTTTCTACTTCCTTCAACCCAAACAAGCATGCAAAATAGAACACGTACCGGGCCTTGGCCTAACTGTTCATATTTCCTTTTGAATTATTAATATGAATATCGTGTGTTGTTATTTTCTGAATTGAAATGATAATTCATGTTGTGGAATGAATGACATGGTATTATGCCATGTAAATCATATAATGGACCTTTAGGCCAATATGCTACACTTACTATGTTTGAAACTCTACGTATCCGAAGATACCTATTGTGCTGATTAGATTGATGAACACAAGGATTCGACATCTTGGCCATATAGGTTGAAATAGACTAGCAATAAGCTAGTAAGCTGAAATATAATATACCAGTCCTTGGACCAGTAAGCTGAAAATAAATAAATCTGACTGTAATCAGAAAGCTGAAATCCCACAGATGCCTCATTAAGTTCACCCTAAATAACTGACTTAGATGTTGGGCCCTGAATGCTGAAACTAAATGTAATTGGATCCCTTGACCATTTTTCATGCTAATGTTTTGGCATGTCGTGCTATGGGATGCTTATGATGCCTTATTTTTTCTTATTTTATTTTATTATAACGTTAGGTGGTCAATGGAAAGGCTTTCTATGCTTAATATTACAGTTTAAATCATTTCCTGAAATGTTGGCTTAAGCACGGACGTGTAGGATCAGACGTACGATTGTGTATGTTGGCGCACGGGCTGTGTGCCAATCGTGTAGTCTGGGCATGTTAGCTTCTAAAATTCTGCTACTTTTCATGAAATCAACACACACACGGTCATGACCCTTGGGCACATGGTCGTGTCCCCTTCGAAACAGAGCAAAATACACTCCTGTGCGCCTTTGTAAATACAAGGTCATGCCCGTGTGCACAGATCATGCACACGGGCGTGACCTTGTATTTACAAAGGCACACGGGCGTGTGTTTTGCTCTGTTTCGACAATTGCATGCCTAAAACATACAAAACCTCATCCAAGGCTCAACATACCTACAATTAACCCATTCATGCACTTCTAACACGTCAAACAACACACATCCACCCTTCAATTCAATCAATAACACATAATTCCCAATTCAAACATCAAATCATCACATGAACACATATTCTCACACATACACATCAAGCATATTCATGGGTGGAAATTATTATCACAAGCTTTCATTTTTCATCATATCAACACATAATCAAGTCACATAAATCACAAGCATGCTGTGAACACAATCACACATTATCAAGCATCACACACACATGTTGGAAAACTCAAGGAAGAGGCAAGGAAACACTTACCTCTTGCCATGACTGCTTGGATTTTCTTTCTATCTAATTCTTTCACTCTCTAGCTGAATTTGGAGCTACTAGCTGCTAAAGATCAAACCTAAGGTTGAGATTCTCTGAAAACAAAGTGAAAACTTGGGTGAAAATAGATAAAAATGAGTGAGAAAAGCTTATAAGCTACTATCTCTCTCTTCGTTCAAACCTGCATAGGATTACAGCCTAAGGTGCACGGTAGTGCTCAAGGAAAAATGAAGAATACTTCATTTCTTACGCTTGGCATGAAAAAAATCTCCCAAGGAGAATCATGCACAAGCCACACTAGCTTTGGAAACTTATTAACTCACCCCTAAACTTTTTTAACTCCAAATCTATTGTTAATTCTCACATCTAACCCTAAAAAACATTTCTCATCTTGGGATGCTACATAGTATACTTTTCTATATCATGAATAATGTCATTAAATTGATTATATAATCTTCGTACTTAAAATGATAAATTTCATAACACTTTCATCGTTTATGAGTCATGTTCTCACATTTCAACATAAAAACTTGTATTCATTAAATGGTCACCCTTTTAGTATATCTAAAACAAAAGTTAATACACATAAAAACAATTATTCATTTCAGATTAAGATGATAATAATAGTTTAAATGAATTGATTATGATAATTATAATTATTAATGAATAAAATTACATTTTTAATCAAATTCTAATACATTTTCATTACCAAAAAATACATTAATGCCCCTAGCTTGGATTACAAGCTATCTTTTAGTTGAGTTAGGTTACAGAAGAATCTTATCATGAATTAAGCATCTCTCTTCAGTCCCTCAATTGGTGACTATGATTTTACAATAATGCCATCCAAAATAACATTCCTTATGTGCATGATTCTTTAGTTTTTCCATGATAGTCAAAATACAATTGCTTATTAATCATTTTTCACATATAATCTATTAATGTATTAAAACTAACAATATAAATTTAATATATGTAAAATGACTAAAAAGTGTACTTTGTCTTTATAATTAGGTTAGATGTATTTTTTAAAATCAAAATGACAATGATTTGAAAATTCTTTATATCAAATCAAATTAAAAAAATACGATTTAATTTTTAGATTTCAGGTTGAACTAATTAAAAATTATTTATTTTTAAATATTATTTATTTTTAAATATTATTCGTTTAATAAATATTAAAAAAGTTAAGTTATCTAGTAGATAAATAAATAATAAAATAAATATGAAACACATATAAAAAAACATGTATAGAAAATGATAAGATAAATATAAAAAAACAAGAAGTATAAATTCTTAATTTATTGTATTATGTTTAGTTTTTTGTGGATATAACTATTATTTTTTAAACTATTAAAAGACATATCGAAATTTTAAAAATAAAAAATTTTTTTAATTTTTTTGAAATTCTAACGAACCCTTGAAAGTATTTTTAACACCCTTAAAAATTTAAAAATTATAATTAATATCCTTAGCATTTTAAAAAATTACAATTCACCCTAAAAATACGATTATATGTTATTAACATCTCTATTATTTATATAATTTTTAATTAAAATTAATATAATTAAGGATGCAATAAACTATTTAATAAAATTTATAGGAGAAAATATCATTTAGCTTGAGAGCTTTTTTGGGTTTTCAATAATTTTATAAAAAATTTAAAAAGTTATTTTAAACAAATTTAACATATAAGTGTGAAAATAGTTTTCTTAAACCAAAAAAGTAAAAATTTATTATTTTATCAAACTTTTATCCGACAAATAATCATTTAACTTCTACGTATAGTTTAAAAGATAGAGTTCACTTTTGTTTTATTAGGTTTGATTCGAAAACTATTTAGACCGCAACTTAGACGGTAAACCATTTTTTTAAACGATCATTTTCACTTTTACTCTTCTCCACCTAGGCTTTCATTACCTAGAATTCCAAAATTAGATTATTTGAAAGAATTCTTCCCTTTGAATATGACATGGTTGGTATGGTTCCATCTCATTCTGGAATGGACCAAAGAGCTCTTATTCACATTTGTTATACTATTTAGTTCTTTTATTCTATAATAGCGATAGGTAGACTATGTTTAAAACCTTCACTCTTCATCCCCAAACTTCTTTGACATGTTAAACCCTCCGAGGGCCATCACCAATGGACAAAACGACGACCAGGATGATGAACCCAACATCAGAGACATCCACGCTTTGACCCCACCTCCCGTGAGTCGTGGCCGTAGAAGAGAGACTTGGGAGAATAGTAGCCATCGATCATCCTCCATTTCCGTCTCCAGTGAAGTAGCTTCAAGTGAGAATTTTACCACCATGAGCAGAGAATTCAACGCTTTGGTTCTTGCGGGTTCGGCTATAGAGACTAATGAAACTGATGTGATGATGAACAACATGAATAATAATAATAACAACAATACTCACTTGGCGAGGATAGGAGAGAATGAGATACCGGAAGAGACTAATCCTTTGGCTATAGTACCGGGTAATAGTCCATTGGATTCGGGTTTGGATTCGAGACGAGCGGGTTCCGGCAGCGAAGGCGTTCACGGTGATTTTTCAGTGCAGAGAGTGAAGAAAGAAGAGGTGGAGACGAAGATATCAGCATGGCAAAACGCCAAGATTTCGAAGATTAACAATCGGTTTAAGAGAGAAGAGGCGATAATTAATGGGTGGGAGAGTGAGCAAGTGGAAAAGGCTAATTGTTGGATGAAGAGACTTGAGGTACTTAAATTTTATAGTTTGCATGGAAATGGATGACATGGATATCTAACTGGTTCATGCAGAAACTGAATATTTATTACCAGCTAATGATTATTATTAGTGAAAATTTTGATTAAGCATAGATGATCATTTATCTTGAGTCCACTATTTTTTATAGATGGAATGATTAGTATTGTTTGTGGGTTTCTAGCTGTAATTATATTTTTTCTTCTATCATTTGGGTTTTCTGTAAAAATTTTCTTCACTTTTATGTTTTTTATTTTCTGTTTAAGACAAATAATATCTTATTTGAGTTCGTGTAGAGGAAGCTAGAAGAGAAGAGAGCAAGAGCCCTGGAGAAGATGCAAAATAATGTGGCCAAAGCACACAGAAAAGCTGAAGAAAGGAGGGCATCATCAGAGGCTAAGAGGGGAACAAAACTGGCCAGAGTTCATGAAGTTGCTAATTTAATGAAAGCAGTAGGAAGAGCTCCAGTTAAACGATCTCTCTTCTAATAATTAAGCCTTATTGTTAATTTTATTATCATTTCATGAATATCCTCTGCCTCTTCATTCTTCTATTTCTTTCTTTTCTAAGATGAGCAAGTGTGGACTGGACAGTTACGAAGAAGGGTGTTAATTTTTGAGTGTTTGGAAGAAAGGTGTGCGTTGGTTTGTAAATTAATTATATTCAACTATGGCTTATTTTGTTGGTAGAGAGTTGGTGCTTAAGCAATTTTCATCTTTCCAATAATTTCGCTAAAAAGTAATTAAACAGAAAATAAATAAATTCTTCCATCCCTGCTCTAGGTTATGGCCATGGCTATGGCTTCATCTTAATTGGCAAGCTCTGCATCATGGCACAAACAATTTGAAATTTTAATTACTGGGTATTATTTATATTTTAAAAATCTTTTCTTACTTCACTACACAAAATTAATCACAATGTCTTCTGAAAATCGTAAACAAACTCAACAAATTGTCACACCAACTAATTGGGATCAATCAATATCACCAACAGTAGAGCTTCAGTAGTCTTGTGGAATTCTAAAAAATTCACCGAAAGCCATGAAAAGAGGGTTGTTAGAACTTTACACATGTGAAACCACTTTTTCCACTGATAATGTTTTAAAAGGCACAACATCTCAAGAAACTTGTGGCCAACAGTGAAAAGCATTTCAAATGTTCATCCTTGATTTGCGTTATCACAGGATTAACACACTTGAAAAATCTCCATTTTGATAGGTCTAATCACTTTCATTTCTTTAATAAGCTAGCAAAATTGGTGGGCTAATTTGTTTTAGCCATTGTCACGTTTCAACAGTAATCCCCACAAGGCCTACTTCAACGGCTACTACCATCACAATCACACTATGTTTAAGTAATTAAGATTTCAATTAATTATGCTATGCACTGAATACAATTTCTAAATGTTGCGTGAATTGGGTGTATATTCTACTGCTGACAACGATGTGTGATGAAAAAAATATCTTCTGAAATTTGATTCTTCACTATGATGATGCTGATTGTGTTGGGATAGTATTCGCCAATTATTCTACTGGGAAAAAGAGTGATTGACTCAATCAAATAATTGTTGAAATGCTTGAAGTTCAAGATCTTAAAGACTCAACTTTTCACACGTAACAGAAGGAACATGAAAATTTTCAGGATTCTATGCAGCATGCAAGATACGTCTTATGGACTTGAGCATCACAGTTTTACTTCTAAATAGCAAGTGTAGGATAGCAAATTACATCCAAGGACGAAACCAATGGTAGTACTTTGGGAAGGTTCCTTGAATTCTTTCAGATCCTGAAAATGCACTTTGAAGTTGTGAAAATAAAGTGTATTAATGAACACCCTAGATAACTATCAAGTGAAGTGAGGAACCTTGCTTCATAATGCAAGGTATCATGAAACTAGAAAGATTGATGATATGAAAATACGTTCAATAATCAAACTTTGATTTCATCTCATCACTTAATAGATCCAAGTTTGCATAAATTTCTCTACTTCTTGGATGGTCTTTGCCACTTGCCACAAACCAATGGACCATGTTATTGATCTCAATCCAGCTACATCCTGCTTCTTTACTTAACTTCAAGTCATTCATAGCTGTTCTAACTTCGGCGGCCTGATCTAGCATTCCTTCTCTAGCATACATATTTGAAACAAGTATATAAGACCCAGCCTCTTCAGGTTCTAAGTTCAGCAAATGCTTTGAAGCCAAAATGCCAAAACTCAAATCCCCAGTTAATTTAGAGACACTGACCAACGTTCTCCAAAGAAGGGGTGAGTCTGGACAAGGAGAACTTTTGATCAGATTCATGGCTTCAGACAAAAGACCAGCCCTGCCCAATAGATCAACCATGCAATTGAAGTGCTCAAGTATTGGTTTTATGCCATATATTGGTTCAATTTCATTGAATAAGCACATGCCATCTTCCCATAACCCAGAATAAATGCAGGCCTGAAGAACAGCCAATACTGTGATTTCATCAGGTATAAAACCCTCATGCTTCATCTCTTTGAAAAGCAAGAGTGCATTTTTACCTTGCCCATGAAGGGCATATGCAGAAAGTATTGCATTCCATGATACAACATTGTGCCTACTCATACCTTTGAACATTTGATAGGCTTCTTCAATGCTTCCACATTTGGCATACATGGAAATTAAAGCATTACCTACAATTAAATCCGTTTCATACCCTGATTTAATCGTATAGGCATGAAGGCTACTGCCTTTAACTAAACAAGATTGGCTAGCAGATTGACTAATGAGCCGTGAAAAAGTCACATTATCAGGTTTCATACCAGATAATCTCCGCTCACTAAACAAAACCATGGCATCTTCTTCATCATCTTCATTTGTGTCCATAAATCCAACTAGAAGAGCATTAAATGAGGCAGCATTTTTACCTGAGACACCATCAAAAAGCATTCTAGCAGACTTCAGGTTCCCACATTTGGCATACAAATCAACTAAACTAGTTCCAATACTGGCATCACTCAAATGACCAAGTTTTATCACAAACCCATGGAGTTGAAGTCCAAATTCCAAGTTTCTACACTCTGTGCAAGCATCAATCACAGTTACTAAACTACTTGAATCACAAAAAATACCAAGCTCTAGTAATTCCAAGAACACATTAAAGGCTTTCCCTTCCTGACCACTCTTCACGTACCCTGACATAAGGGTGGTCCAAGAAATCAAATTCCTTTCATTCACTGTACTAAACATTCTCTCAGCTTCATCAACTATTCCATACTTCCCATACATTGTTACTAATGCATTTCCAACCGAAACCTTCCTCTCTAAACCGTACTTAATAGCAATCCCATGTACTTGTTTCCCTTCTTCAAAAGCTACATTCTTGCAGCACACGCTAATTACATTTGTAAACGTATAATCACTTGGCTCAAAACCACAAGTCAACAGATGAACAAATACCTCAAAAGCTTTATCCCCATAACCTGCCTTATCATATTCCAAAATCATAAAATTCAAGCACCTAACATCTTTATAAACCAAGCTATGAAAAATTTTCTCAGCATCATTAAACAATCCACTTCTTGAATACATGGAAATTAAAGAGGTTGCAACAAAAACATTCTTCTCAAACCCATTTTTTATGACTAAATCATGAATTTGCTCACCAAGAATCCGATCGTTTTTCGAGCTACAAGCCTGTAAAACAACAGAACAAGTATGCTCATCGAACTTCTCGTCAAGACTACACATGTCGAGTGCAATTCTAAACACAGACTCATAATCCCCATTCTCTAAATACCCTTTTATTAATGAAGTCCAAGTAATGGTGTTTCTCTCAAGTGTTTCATCGAACACCCGTTGCGCATCATCCAATCTGTTGGATTTTGAGTAGAAGTTGACAAGATTATTGGCCTCAAAGGTGCGGTTTTGAGAGCCTGATTTCAGTAAAAAGGCATGAATCGTTTGACCCAATTGTAGGTCTTCAGAGCCAATTGAGATTTTGAGGAGTTGAGGCCAGTCATCATGAAGAGGAGTTTGTTCCCAAGATGAAACACTTGAAATGGAACAAAGTTGAGAGATTTTGGGCCTTGGGTACTGCAGGAATTTGTTATTACTGGGTAATCTTGTGTTCAATTGAGGAAAATATTCGTAAGATTTCAATGGACAAAGAAGAAAGTTGGCGGGAAACAGAAGAGCATGCATGGGGTTTTATCAACTTTTTATTCTTAGCCTCTCAGCATGTTATAATATTGAGAACAAGAAAATTTGGTTTCGAATGGGCTGCAAATTCTAGCCCCAGCCCAATCGACACTACTTAGAAACCCTAACCCCAACGGTAGCCTCATTTTTGTCTTTGGAGAGGCGTAACCATTTGCAGTAGTAAAGAAAAGGTATTTATTTACAGATCATCAGGTAACAAATTATCAATTTTAATTGTTTGTTCAATCTTCTTGTCTTTCTACACTTCTAACATTTTGTTTGGTGTTTTTTTTTTTTTAATAATTATTAGTCAAAGTAATGTCGCTTGGAGAGATTGCTTGCAGTTATGCTTGTATGATCCTCCATGATGATGGTATCGCCATCACTGTATCCTATTAAAGTTTTTTTTTTGGTTGCTATTTAAGATAATTTGTAGTTTCTGGGATGGGAGAGGGATTTTCCTTTACGATTTTTACAGGCGGAGAAGATTTCTCAATTGGTGAAAGCATCCAATTTAATTGTTGAATCGTACTGGCCTAGCTTGTTTGCTAAGCTGGCAGAGAAGTGAGACATTAATGACCTTATTATGAATGTGGGTGCTAGTGGTGGTGGTGCTGCAGCAGCTGCTGTTTCTGCCCCTGCTGGAGGTGCTGCTGTAGCTACCGCCGCCCCTCCGCCGGAGGAGAAGAAGGTAAGTTTATTATCTGAAATTTGAATGTACACATAGAGGTGGGTGGGTTTGTGATATTTTACATGCATACGAAATATTGCAGGAAGAACCCAAGGAAGAGAGTGACGATGATATGGGATTTAGCTTGTTTGATTAGAAGAAATCCGAAGGAAGAGTAGTTAACTTTTGGATGGTCTAGTAACTGTTGAGTAGTTATTTTGGATTTAAAATATATATGCAAGTTTTCTGTATATATATTCAAATTGTTCACTTCTTGTTGGTTTAATATGTATACAAATTTTGTTTTCTTTGTTATCAATTCTCTGTTTCGAACATTGACACAATATATATATATATATATATATGAATGATTGGGTACGAACGCCCAAGCTGTTGCCCTCGGCCAATGGGTTATGGTTGTGGGTTTGGTTTTGGTTCTTTGTTTCATTACGGCTCCATTTGTGGGAATTGTCAAAATGCTGAGGCTTGCATTTTTTTCCCTTGTGAGGGTTTTTTCTGACGCACTTAAAAACTTTTTGTTAGCATTACTTTAATCTGAAAATCATTAAGGTGAGTTGAATTGCATTATTAAGTACATTAATATTACATGTTATTGCTTTTATGGCATTGCACAGTTGGTTGCATATGTTTCATTCAATATTTGATAGAATAAGGATTGAGAAAAAGGTGAGCAACGTCCATGATGAAAATTATCATGGAGAGACTTGGTTGTTTTACACTAAAATCATCCAACGGCGTGCATATGCCAACCCAAATGAATATGTCATAGACTTATTATTTTGGATTATTCGTGGAAGTCATCTTGGGGATTAATTTTAGTATGCATTCACAGTATCCCATCTTATCGATTAAGAATCAAGGATTTTACTACTTTGAACTTATTAGGAGAGTGGGTAACATGTTATATGATTAAAACACCCTTAACTATCAATGGTAAATAAATGAAACTATCACAAACACTCACTTATTAGCGTTCAACATCATCTAATACATCAGAATTGTCCAAACCCTTGTCATGTGTACCATCCTTGAACAGTACACACATAGAACTAAGAAGCCTGAAACAAGAGATCTATGATGCTATCTACTTACACTTGCTCTTGCGAAAATTTCAGCCTAAGTTCAGTTAACTTTAAACTGTTTTTAGTCCCAACTTGGAGGAAACAACAATATCTACAATATTTTTAGAAGAATTTCATCCACTGATTTAGATAACAATAATTGTATTTGATTTGTAGATTAAACTTTGTGAATACAAGATAATGCGAAGCAACTAGAGTTGTACGTTTATTCCCATTAGTCTCACATACCTCATAGGAAATTTAATAGCATAATTCCATAATTGCACATTTGGGTCTGAAAAGATGTTTAACACAAAATGTCCACCGACATTCTTGAATTTTGTTTCCTATTTTCTTAAATGAATAAAGCATTTTCCCATTAAGTTAACAGAGACATGAGTTCATAAAAGCCCATATATAGAGTAGATGAACGTTTATATATATATATACATATATATATATATGTTAGTAGGATCTGAGCCTGATATTCCTTCAATAAATGACAATTTTCATCACCAAACAGTGTTAGAAACAGCTTTCATCAAGAAAAATGCAATAAGTGACTAAATTGTATTACAGCTCCAAAAGGAGCGGCAATCCATCAGCAAGTTAGTATCTATTTGTATCAAATGACTGCCACAACAGAGTTTCTCAGCCATGGAATGACTTCGACTTGAGAAAACAGTGGCATGGGATAGTCTTCCCTTCCCATTATCAAAGCACAGATGGAGAACTTGGAAAACTTATTCTAACTCAAATCATTTCCTAATTATACATTCATTATCCTTGCATCCAGGCTCCTTACTATATAGAGTTAAAAAGGCAGCAAATTAGATCAAACTCAAAACTTTTAAGAGCTTTACTGCATAAAAATCTCTTCTAAACCTGTGAGATTCATCTGCTTTCTTGAAAGAGAGAAATGAGGACATAAGACCTTAGAAATACTAGTCTACAACTAGATTGGCCAAAATAATAAGTAATCAGAGATCATTATTTATGGACAGAAAAAACCTGGTTATAAAGAGTTTGCACAGAGCATAACTAGCAGCAGGGCATTCATAACAATCAACTTAACCGTTTCTCATTAACATTTAAAAAAAAATAAATAAATAACTCCAAGCAGTGTCAGTCATTCACAAGTACATAACAGATAACTATCTACAGAGGTGCCAACCTAATTTATTTAACTATAAAGCAACCAATGGTTTTGCAACTAATTGCAGAACAATTATGTAAGTAAAGCAGAAAACTTAGGATTGGCTTGAACAGAAAATGGATATTTAAAATGCAAGCCAATTTCAGTATGAGAGCATTGCAATTCAGTTATGAACAAATCATGATTGTCCACACATAGGTAGAACTTAATAATCACACAAACATGATTGTTCACACATATCCAGGACTTGAAAATGGTACTTGGAACAAATAAAATCACACTCAGATGCATCAAATAACAACATAATACTTAATCTATATGGTTGAAAAACAAGAAAGTGGTAGCCAGACCTGCTCGCCAAAGGAAAAAGAGGAAGGCTAGAGGAGCAGGTGCTTGGATGCATATATAAATAGATCCAGAAAGTAAAGCCTCAGATCACACAACATATTAAAATCCTTTATCAAACAGACGAGTGTGAGCCATTTAAAGAAACAAGTCCCAGAAGCTAGTCGAACATCATGAATACCCAAAAGTTTAACAGGATTATGCAGGATATAACAGCAGACTATCCATGGCACCAAGTTGAACTAGCCCCCAGTTTGACATTGAGCACATTGAGAAAGGAAATGGAATTGCTGGATATCAAATAAAGAAAACATATCTCATGCAGAGTTACAATGACAAAAGAGAACTGCTTTGGTTTCTAGCTAAGATTTTCTCAACTAGAGTTTCTCTTTTTCATTTGGGGGATGGGAACTTCAAAGTGTAAGTTTAATTCTTCAACATATTTGTCAGGCGAACTCTCTTTTTTCTCACCATGACCACTCCCTTCACTAAGGAATAAAAAGTCTGAAATTTAAATAACTACATCAATTAAAAAATGTGATTATCACAAGCAAACAATTCATACAATTTCATTAAACAAAAATTTGTCCTCATTTATTCCCACAAACTGAAAACTGAGCACCAGCTAAACAAAAGTGATAGCAAACGTCAGTGGCTCACTGTCAGTCCTTAAACAGCTGCTTTAGAAGATTTAAACCAATATTTAAATAGCACCAAACAAATTCGAAAATCTAAGAAAGTTTGAAAAGATTATTCTCTGCAATTTTAATGTTAATGTTCGTAACAGCAAAAACAAACCGTAAAATCAATGCATTTGATTCACTGCAATTAACACAAATCAATATTTATACGAGAGCAGAAAATCAACTAAAACGAATAATGTCTAAAATTCATGAAATTCCACATATTAGCACCATAATCGTAATTCTAGATGCATGGTAGTCATAAAGTTGTTGAAATTTAACCAGTTATCAAGGTTTCATAGAAAGCCCTTATTCAACTAAACAAAACAATAGACTTATCAACAAAAATTAAAACATATAAGATCGCCAAAGCCAAACACTCGCTCAATTTATGAGTCAGATTTCTCCATCTGCAGGCGTTCAAGGGCTTTCTGGTGCGCCCAGGTTTCGATGGTGAGATCAGGCTTAGCATTAAGTCCAACGCCCAGAATTACGACCGTCAAAAAGCTTGTAATGTAGCAGGGAAGCTCCCAGTCTTCCCATTTGCGAGACTGCCCCGGTGGTGGTGGAGTCCGGTTGAATAGGTAGCCGTTGGGCTTCTCTTGATGTCCTGGGCTTGTCCACCGGCTCGGGCCGGCGTGGGTTGAGCCAAAGCGAGTGAAGAGGCGGTGCCGGAGCATGCTGTTCAAGGCCATGGGAAGAGAATGAAGTGAAAGGCAGTGGAGGCCCGGAGGTATTCGGTTTTAACAAAGGAGAGGAGAGGAGCGGCGTCGTTTTGTCATTCAAGAGTGAATAGGAAGGGTTTTTATGTGAAGACAAAAATTACCCTATTTTTACGATTATTTACTAAAAGAGTGAATTCCATATCCTACCCAAGGTTTACCTGAATAACCCTTTTTCACTCTTATATAACAAATAACATTTTCTCCCCCCAAATAAAGTTTAACCTAGAAAATGTTTAGTAAAAGTGTAAAATAATTAATTTGTTCAAATTTGACACATGTCAAAAAATAAGATGAGAAAAACCTTATCCCTCTTTCTTTCCTTCACCCCACTTTCAATATATACACAAGGTCAAATGAGAAATTTCCATTTAAGATTCTCTAACTACAAATTTTTACTTTTTAACTTTTAAAAGCTTAAATATTTATTTATTGACTAAAATTAATAATTAAAAATTTAATTTTACTTGTCAAAAAGGTATTTTTATAATTTTAATAAAAATTTAATCTAATAATAAAATAAATTTTATAAAAATAATAAAAATAAACTATTATCTAAATATTTAAAACATAAAAATTTTAAAAAATTAAAAATAACTACCGTCGCTAGTACAACAACAGTGGCCGTTGATAATAGAATCAAGTAGCCATAACGGCTAGCTAGCTCTAGCTACCCCATTTGGTAGAGGTAACCAGATCGGTTACCTCCAATTTTGATTGAAACAATTAAATTTAACTATTTCAACTGAGAAACATGGTCAGAAAATCTCAAAAATAGTTGACATTGCCATCTTTAACAGTGATGGTTGTCTTTTTAATTTTTTAAAAATTAAAAATTTTTATTATACATAATAAAAAATTTATTATAATTGTTTGTTTTTTATAGGATAGTTTAATTATTTTATCAAAAATATTAAAAGATTTGAATGAAAAATAGTTAATAAGTGGATGTTTGAGTTTTTTAAAGTTTGTAAATTAAAATTTATCTTCAAAGAAAACTTTGGGTAGGAATTAGTCCATTGGCCTATAAACAGTCAAAACACCTAGTTTCCTATTAAATCCTAAACTAGTATTTTTCCAACCTTATAAATTTGTGATCATTGTATAACTATAACTAAATTCTTAAGATGTTGCAATGTTTTAGTTTTCATAACAACATATATAAACATAAATAACAAGAAAATCAATTTCTTGTCCATAAATAACGCTACAATCATCTTAACATTAGGCAATGTTTTAGCATTGGGCCTTCAATGTGTGAATGCTAGGCAATGTTTTAGCATTGGGCTCTATATATAAATAGAGATCAAAATCTAGGTTGTACATAAGGGTGGTTATGAGTTGAATTGTGCTCAAACATATATTATCTTGAGATTAATATAAATAAAAAAATAGTTCAATTTGAATTCATTAAATTAAAATTAAGGACAACTCAAGTTCAACTTAAGTAAAAAAAGGTTTAATTCGGTTTTATTTGAGTTCGATTCAATTTTTGTGTTAAAATTTGTAACTTGAATTTAATTTAAGTTTGTAGCTCAAGTATATGACTTGAATTTATGATTTAGATATGTGGTTCGAGATTGCAACTTATTAACAAAATGTCGTATTTTTATTTATGAACTATGAACTCAAGTTACAAATATAAGACCGGATTCAAACAATGAATTTGAGTCAAACTCAAATTATAAATCTGAATCACAAATTTAAATTATAAATTTGAGTTAAACTTGAATCATAAACTTAAATCACAAATTTAAATCACATAATGGAGCAACAATCACATGTGTGGCAATTAAGGAAAATTTGTGACGCTTGATGCTAAGGTGTAAGGCAATGTTTCCTTTTAGAGATTTTTTACAAATTCAGATTTGTGGGAAAGGTACTATTCTAATTTCTCTAAGAAATGAAAGTCATAGGCTTATTATTAATGTGCACTAGATGCCTAAATTGAAAACCAATATTTTGAGCTTAGGACAACTCCTTTGAGAACGGGTATGAAATTCACATAAAAGATGTGCCTAAATTGAAACCTAATATTTTGAGCTTAGGACAACTATTCAAAATGAGTATGGAACTCACATGAAAGATTGTTGTCTTCGGCTCAAATATCAAAAGCTAGATTGATTGTTAAGGTTTTAATGTCCAAAAATAGAATGTTTATATTGAATCTTTATACAATAAAAGCAAAGTGCTTCAAAGGTTGATATGAAAGATGAAATATGGTGTTGGCATATGAGATTTAGGCGCTTGAATTTTAGAGCACTCAAACTTTTGAGAAATAAATACATGGTGAAAGGAAGGCCCCATACTAACTACATCATTTATGTGAAAGATGTCTACTTAGTAAGCATTCAAGGAGTTTCTTGAAAGAAGCTATGACAAGAGCAATTAAGCCACTTCAATTTGTGCACATCGATGTGCATAGACTAATCCAACCATTTTCTTTTGGTAATAATAGATATTTGTTGGACTCCTATGTTTTTAAGGATTACAAAAACATTGTTAAAATTAGTAATTTTTCCTTGACATGATTTTATTCATGACCAAATATAGACATAAGTTTATTTTTTCTTTTTAAGGCTCATGTACGACCATACATGTCAAATTTAGCCCCCACATACTTTCTTTTAAAGTCATGTATGATTTCTCATAATACCATGCAACCTTCCCATACATGATTTTATCCTATGCAAGCTTTTATATAATGTCTTGTAACCCAATACATGATTTTTGTAGGCCCATGCATAAGTATTTTCAAACCAATCACGAGAAATGCCTCCCATGCATTCATTTCCTATACGTGGTCAAAAAAAAGTCTGTGAAAGTCCAAGTCAACAATTAATGTATGCCCGTACACCTATTACACTCATGCCCATGACCATGCATAAAAGAGTCACGGTGATAGGGTCACACATAATGTCTCAATCACGATCAACAAAACAAAGTAAAAAATATATATACACCCATGACTATATGTAAGACCCGCCGCCACGCATATCGTTGCTGCTGAATAATATCTTTTTCTTTTATTAATAATCTGAAAAGTCGGTATACGTGACGAGAATTCTACGAAAAGAAACTACTGCTACTAATTACATACGCATGCGAAAGCTGAAAACTGAAGATACAATGTACAAAGGTGGCCCAAAATACAATTCTCATATATATATTGTTTCTGTACAATATACTGAGTAAATATAAAATTTACTATAAATCCCACTAGGCCAACTATACACTGAAAACTGAAAACTAAGTAGAGTCCCTCTCCCGTCAACCACGGTCCACCCGCTCTTCACCAACAGCAAACACACTTGAAAAGGAATGAAGAAGGAAAGGAATGAGTGATAAAGATCACTCAGTAAGCGATCCTTACTTCCCTTAACTCAAGCAAGCAATCACAATAAAACTCATACCTGACCTTGGCCTTAACATTAATCTATTCGCTTGCTGAATCTGGATATATTGCTTATTCTAATTATTGCTTATTCTGTTTTCTGGATTTCATTAATAATTCATGTCATGAAATGTGTATCATGTTATACTAACTGTAAATTGAATATGTATGCATCTGAATATCTACGTATCCGAAGATACCTATTGTACTGATCAGACTGATGAATACAGAGATTCGGCATCTTGGCCATATGGGCTGAACAGTCTAGCGAAAAGCTAAAAAGTTGAATATGCTGAGCTGGATGATCTAACCGCAGTCAGAAGACTGAAATCTCACAGATACCCCCTTCGAGTTTAACCAAAACTCTAACCTGGATATCAGGTTTTGAATGTTGAATGACTAAGAAAATCGAATTCCTTGATTCTTTTTCATGTTGATGTCTTGGTATGTTATACTATGTAATGCTTGTACAACATTAATTGTCTCATTTTATCTTTATTTACTGCTTTCTGGCTTTTGAAATGGTTTCCCATGCTTTATAATTCATTTTAATTCAATTTTTGAAAAATCTGGTTGGCGTACGGGCGTGTGGGCAAGACATGGCAAAGGTACACGGGCTTGTGCACAAAGGCATGAGACTGGACGTTGGCCGTGCAACCGATCATGCTCGCTTCTGGAAAATCTATATAAAATCACTGAAAGAACACACACATGACCATGTCCCTCAGAACACAGGGTGTGTTATTTACAATCAGGTCGTGCATACTTCGTGCACATGGGCGTGTCCCTATAAAAGCAAAGGCACACGAGCATGCACCTGCGGGCACACAAGCGTGTGTCTTGTTCTACACCGACAACACATGCCTGAAATTACAGGAATCCACTTTAAATCACAATCAAACTGAAATTAATCAACAATAAACATTTCTAGCACTTTAATATACACACAACAAGCCTCAATTTCATCAATCTCAATCCACAACTCAATCCACCATGAAAATTATCCTTTCTCTCACATACACACACACAAGCAAAGCAAGCATGGTTCATAGGTGGAAATCATCATCTCAAACATTATCTCATCAACATATCAATGCATAAATCCATCATATAACTCATAAGCATGCTGGAAACACATTCAAGCATCATCACCATCAAATACAAGCTGAGAAACACAAGGAAGAAGTAAGGAAGCACTTACCTCTTGCTATGGTTGTTGGAAAACTCTAACAAGCTAATCTCTTCCTTCTCTAACTGGATTGGGAGTCGTTGGCTACTAGAAATCTGTTCTAGGGTTGGAAGTCACTGAAATAAAAGAGAAACTTTGATTGAAAATGGGTGAGACGAGTGAGAAAAGGCTAATAACTCTCATCTCTCTCCTCTAACTCACTTGCACAGGCGTGCAAGGCATAGTTCACGGGAGTGCACAAGGAAAAATGAATAAACTTTATTTTCCACACTACGCATGATAAAAACCTCCCAAAGAGAATCATGTGCAAGCCATACAGACTCTGAAAACTTACTATTTCACCCCTAAACTCTTCTAAACTCCTAATATATTTCTATTTCTCACATCTAACCCCCAGACTCTATCCTAAAAGGGTATTTCTAATCTTGGGATGCTACATTATACCTACTTCTATGCCTTCAAGTGTTTAAGTTTGGAGAAGTGTATGCCTGTACATAAAGTATGTACGCTCGTACACTTGCTAGCATGGATAATGAATCTGACCATTGATAAAGTAGCTCGAGGTCATAAATGAGGGAGTCAAGCCTATACACTTGAGATTCATGCTTGTACATCAAATTTTATTTTGCACAAAACTCAAGTTTTTTTGGTGGCAACGACTTTATTTGATTTCTAGTATATCATTTCTATTTCCAACAAGGTAAAAGGTATAAATAGAAACTAAGTTGAAATAAGAATATACAGAGACAACATGCATATTCAATCATACTCTTAACTTTTTTTCATAGCTATCCATTCTCTCTTTAAAGCTTAACTATACATCTTTGAGAGAAATTCTTATACTTATTTTGTGTATCAGCCTTTGGAAAGGCATTTCTTCTTGATAATTTTTTTATCAAACAAATTTTGGGCGAAATCCTATATAAATATTGTATTGGGTGAATCTTGAAAAAACTATTGTAAATTGGGCATAATCCCGAATCACTAGTGGAACTTCAAACTAATTGCTTGAAAAATGGACGTGGAAGTCAAACCACTATAAATTGGTCGAGTAAACTTTTATCTTTGCTCTTTTTTATTTGTATTTATTTTGCTTAAAAATTGTAATTTTTATATTGTTTACATTATTTGCATTAAGATTTAAAGTAATCTATCCACTCTTTATAGGATTCTTTTAGCCATTATGGTGTATAACAATATTTTTGCTGTTCATTGATGATTATAGCCGAAAGGTTTAGGTTTATTTTTTGAAGCAAAAATCCAAAGCATTTGAAGCATTCAAGAATTTCAAAACTCTTGTAGAAAATGAAGATGGTTATACGATTAAAGTTTTAACGTTCAATCAAGGCAGTGAATTCACATCAAAAAAGTTCAATAAATTTTTTGAATCACAGGATATTCATCGTCCTTTAATGGTCTTTAGATCACCATAACTGTAGCATCCTAGATTCAGAAAAGCCATTGGGAAAAGAGTTTTAGGGTTAGAAATAAAATCCAGAAATAGATTGGGAGTCTAGAAGAGTTCAGGGGTGAGTTAGTAAGTTTCTAGAGCCTGTGTGGCTTTCGTATGATTCCTTTAGGGAGGATTCGATCATGCAAATACGTGAAAAATGAATTAAGTTCATTTTCCCATGTGCACGCCCGTGCACCTGCCTTGCACGCCCGTGTACCTGCATGTATATAAATAAGAGAGCCGAGAGATTTAGTCATTTTTCTTACCCAGCTTTCATTTTAGCAAAATTTCTCTCTTGTTTCAGCAGCTCCCAACCTCAGAGAAGAAGTGCCACCTCCAGTAGCTCTCGATCAAGCTAGAGAGCCAAGAAATTAGTTGAAAGAAAGTCTTCCAGCGGTAATGGCGAGAGGTAAGTGTTCGCTTACTTCTCCTAGTGTTTTTCAGCTAGCTTTGATGAAATGTGATGCTTGAATGAGTTCATTGCATGTTGATGAGCTTTATGCATGCTTATATGATGATGATTGTTGCTTGAGATGTTGAATTTTTCCATCCATGAACCATGCATGAGTGTTGATTACGTTTAGTGAGAGAATGGAGGTGCTTTCATGGCAGAATTCTTGTGAATTGATGCATGTTGAATTGGATGCTTATAATGTGCTTATTGAGGTGCTAGGAATGTGTATTAGAAGTTGATTTGAGATTGATTGAGAAATTGGTATGAATTTATGCATTTTCCAGACGGGTATTCTTGTTGAAGAACAAGACACACGACCGTGTGCCTTTGTTTTTCCAGACACACGCCCGTATGCACGCTGTGTACACGGCCAAGATTGCAGACACACACCCATGTGTCCTGAGGGACACGACCGTGTGCAAGCCTTTTTCATGAAAAATATCCAAAATTCCAGTAGCATACACGGCCAGCCGCACGACCAGCACATGACCCCGTGCATCTGGGCACACACCCATGTGCCTTGCCATGCACGCCCGTGTGCCTTGCCCACACGCCCATGCATCAGCAGATTTTCAGAAAAAGCATGAAATTGAATTATTAAAGCATGGAAAATCAGTTTAATGACTAAAATGCTTCAGATAAGCAAAGATTCAGATAATAAAGCTGCATATGCATACCATAGCATGACATACAACATAAGAGAGGATCAAGGGATCCGAATTCAGTAGTTTTCAGTATTCAGAACTCGAGGGGACATTTGTGAGATTTAGCTTTCTGACACCAGTCAGATTATTTAGCATTTCAGCTTCAGCTTTCTGACACCAATCAGAATGTTCAACAGTATTTATTATTCAGCTTTCTAGTCAGTAGCTAGACTGTTCAGCCCACATGACCAGGATGTCGAATCCCTGTGTTCATCAGTCTGATCAGCACAGTAAGTACCTTCGGGTACATTCAGATATTCAGTTACATGCATCATCAGATGTTTCAGATAGCATGACATGACATACACATCATGACATGAATAATAATAATGATATCAGTAAATAAATGAGATTCAGATTAATCAGTTTCAGATTCCAACAAGCGACTAGATGTATGAATAGGGCCAAGGCCAGGTATGTTTGTGATTGCATGTTACTTGCTTGGGTTGAGGGAAGTAAGGAGCGTTTACTGGGTGATCTTTATCACTCATCCCCCTCCTTATTCCATCCTTTTCAGGTATTCGTACTGTTACTGAGGAGCGGGTGGTTCGAGGCTAGCGGAAGAGGGCCCATACCACAGTTTTCAGTATGTACAGTTTTCAGTTTTGGACCTGTTGGGTCATATGTAACTTTTGTATATTATCAGATGTATCCAGATTGTACAGGAACAGTTGTAAATATATGAAAAAGCCATTAAGGGCTCATTATGTATTTCGTTGTATGTATTTTACGCTTTCGCATGTGTACAGATGTATTATAGTAGTTTTAGTTTTATTTTCGTAGGATTCCCGTCGTGTGTATCCGTATTTCCAGATTATTAATAAAAACTCTTCAATATTCAGCAGCAAGGGTACGCGTGGCGGCGGGCCCTACAATAACAAGATGACGTAATATGTTGTCCTAAAGAATTTTGGGTAAAAGCAATTTCTTCTGTAGTTTATTTGTCAAATCGATCTCCAACAATAAATGTTAAAGATAAAATGCCATAAGAGGCATAAAATGGAAGAAAGCCTAGTGTTTTTCATTTTTGAGATTTTAGAAGTATTGTATACGTTCATGTGCTTCAACAATAAACATCTAACTTATGATCAAAGTGTCAAGCATGTCTTCATTAGCTATGATAAAAATTCTAAAGGCTATAGTGTAGCATCCCGGGTTTTTCTAGAAAAGCCCTTAGGGATAGAGTTTTGGGGTTAGAAATATAACTAGGAATAGGGTGGGGGTCTTGAGGAGTTCAGGGGTGAGATGGTAGTTTTTCAGAGCCGAGTGGCCTTTGTATGATGCCTTTAGGGAGGTTTTAATCATGCGAAGCGCGGGAAATGGATTTTTATTCATTTTCCCTGGTGCACTCCTGTGCACAGTGCCTTGCACGCCCGTGCAGGTGGGTAGTAGGAGAGAGAGACGGGAGATTTATTATTTCTCACCCAGTAGCTTTCCCATTTTCAGCTTAGTTTCTTTCTTCTCAGCAGCTCCCAGCCCTAGATCAGATTTCCAGCTTCCAGCAGCTCCCAATTCAGCTAGAGAGATCAGAGATCAGCTTGAGTTAGAGTTTCCAGCAGCCATGGCGAGAGGTAAGTGTTTCTTACTCTCTCCTTCAGTTTCCCAGCTGGTTTGATGATGCTGGAAACGGTGTTTCCGTTTCCAGTTTGTTGTGTTATGTTTGTATATTGATATATGATGATGAGATGATGATTATATGCTGATTATGTGATGACTTTCCACCCAGAAACATACATGCTCTGTTTGTGTGGGTGTTAGTGAGAGAAGTAGTTGATTTGCATGGTGGAATCAGTAGGAATAGATGAATGATGAAATTGATGATGTGTATGAGTTTATTGAAGTGCCTTGGATGTGTGATTATGTTTAATTTCAGTTTGGATGAGAAATGGATGTGTTTTGGATGGCCTTCTGCATGTTCCAGGTGGGTGCTCGAGTTGCAGAGCCGGACACACGCCCGTGTGCCTTGGATTCTGCAAGGGCACGCCCGTGTGCACGAAATGCACATGGCCAGATTTGCAGTGGGCACGACCGTGTGTCCTGAGGGACACGGCCGTGTGGTAGCTTTTTCAGTAGAAATGCGCAGTGATTCCAAAGGAGAGCACGACCAGACACACGACCGGGGCACGGTCCCGTGTGTCTGGGCACACGCCCGTGTGCTTTGTTTGGCACGACCGTGTGTCTCTCCTGCACGACCGTGTGCTTGGCCCACACGCCCGTGCGTCCGCCAGATTTTTCAGAAAGTGAGCAGAAATGAATTATTAAAGGTTTGGTAATCCATCCAGAGGCTAAATGACATCAGATAACAATGAATCCAGATAAGAAATGCAGCATATGCATAGCATGACACAGCATGTAGCCTGAATGAGGATCCAGGGATCTGAATTCAGTAGATTTCAACAGTCAGGACCCAAGTTATGGGTTTCAGTTTAGGGTGAACTCGAGGGGGCATCTGTGTGACCCAGCTTTC
>JAJEJH010000684.1:19691-111760 GCA_026122585.1 Anacardium occidentale | reverse complement strand
AAGTCTCACCCTCCAAGTTTCAAAAGTCCAGTCTCTCATCCATAGAAACAATTTAATATTAAATAAAACAGAAAACAGAAAACAGTAATACTTTAAGGGTAATATTGTCATTTTAAGATTAAAATTTTATAAAAAATAAAATAAATTTTATAAAAAATATAAAATTTAAAAAAATTAAAATATATATTAAAAAATTTTTAAAAATTTGAAGCAGTCACCGTCGTCATTGCCGCAAAAGTGGTCGTCGCTGATAGAGCCAGGTGGTCGGAAACGATCACCTGGTTTCAGGGGAGGCCAGATTTGGCCTCCCTTATAGGTGGAGACGGCCAAATCTGGCCGCCTCAATTTTGGCGGAGACGGCCAGATCTGGCCACCTCTGTCAGAAGAAGCTATCGAAAAGAGCCGGCCTTGGTTCCAGCGGACGTTTCTGGTCTTTATTTTCGGCGGAGGCGGCCAAATCTGACCACTTTCTTCAAAATTGAGGCAGCCAGATCTGATCGTCTCCATCGAACGAATAGGTCAGATTTGGCCTCCGGCCACCTAGCCCTTTCAGCGGCGACCACTGTCGCGACACTGGTGACAATGACTCTTCAAATTTTTTAAAATTTTCAAAATTTTTAATATTTTTTTAAAAAAATTTAAATATTTTTTAAAATTATTTATATTTAAAAATTATTTTATAATTTTATTATAAATATTTATTTTTTAAAAAGATATTTTAGTCATTTGAATATAAAAATTATAAAAAATATTTTTAAGGATGAAAGACTGAGTTTTAAAACTTGAAAGGTGAGACCGTTTCAAACTATGCGTGGAAAATAGTCCTTTGGCCGCTAACAACGGTCATAATTCCTCGTTAGGACGACCAATTTTACTCGATTATTGCTTTACATTGCGTTTTAATGATAATTTTGTATTTACGTAGTTTTTTAACTTTTTGGTAACCCAAGGACCACCAATCCCCCGTCGGCTTGTAGGAAGATGGTTAACCTCCTCGGATCAACCTCTCCGTCTTGCGGGACACTGGGATGATGGTGGAAATCCATACAACATGTTCCACTACCCTGATGGAATCAGTAACGAGACAGCTGACAGAGGAAGTCAAGACACTGATGTTTAACTTCTCCAGAAGAGTTCCGTCACTAACGTCACATGATCATAGATTTCGACCAAATATTACCATAGCCTTGTTAGATGTTACTTCATGCCAACATTCCACTTATGTTAACACCACAAAAAAGTAACAATTTTTAATGTGACTTGGAAACGCAAATCTTATCAGGTTTTTGCAAATACATAGAAAGATCACATACCAAAACTAACACCTATAATGCCTATAACAGAAGGTAAGTGAAAGTCGCCAATAATCTTAATTCTCTCAAGTAATGTGAACAACCACAACCCTTCCTTCGTTCCTCTTCCTCACCATTACCACAGTCATCACTGCTGAGCACATTGCACCCTCTGGGCACCACCATGCATCTCCTCATCTTCATCGTACGCCTCCTGGCTGGCTTGCTGCTTCCTTCGCATCTCTTCCTCGATGTTCACATCATGAAGAGTGGTTTCCTCACACTCATCCAGCTCCATATCGGTCAGCTGCACTGAGGACCTTGGGGGTAGAACACCCTCCAATGCCTTACACTGATCTGGGGTGAGCGATTCAGGGAAGTCGACGGTGAAATGAATGTACAGCTTACCCCTCATGAATGGTCTTTGATACATAGGCA
This sequence comes from Anacardium occidentale, assembly GCA_026122585.1. Lineage (NCBI taxonomy): Eukaryota > Viridiplantae > Streptophyta > Magnoliopsida > Sapindales > Anacardiaceae > Anacardium > Anacardium occidentale. The sequence continues at coordinate 110,030 of JAJEJH010000684.1, read as the reverse complement.
TTCCTTCATCATTTATGGCCTTAAATTGGTCTGGTTGCATTAAAAGCACAAGATCAGCAACAAAAGACTACTAGATACCTCTATGACATAAACAAGAAAAGTACAAAACCCACACGTTAAACCCGGTTAAATTACTTTTTTGCATTCCTATTTATAACAATTCTCAACTTATTAAACATGTATTAGCACAGTAATTCAACACAACATTTCCTCTAGAAGTTCGACCCAGACTGCATTAACAAGGTTTGTTATGACATTGCATCAACAATCCTAGTATCCTCAAGAGTAGTAACAATGACACCTAAATAAACAAACAAAAAGAAATAACAAACAAAAAGAAAAGAGCCAATTTACTTAATTATAACATGTCATACACATCTTAGTACTTAGAAACTATTTCATGATTCCACTTATCTAACCATCTTCCAGTTTAATGAAAATGATCGACTGCGTTTATTTCTGAGACTAAGCTCTGGAACTCTCAGTACTCAAAACAACTTCACAATTCCACCTATCCAAATATCTTCCAGTTTCTAGTAACAACTGAAAAGGACGGATAATGTTTTATTCCTGAAACCATGCTCTAAAACAGACACATAACAGGCTAAAAGGAGAAATGAAGGAGTCATGCATGAGAAAAACCTATTACATATGCATGTTAGAAAATGTAACATGTCAAAAAGGAGGAAGATTAAGCAACACTTTTAACTAAAAAGAATCAGTCGTATGTCCACTACAGCCCTACTCATTACAGATGGAGATAACGTACAATAAGATAAAACTCAAACTCAAACTTACCAGGCTTTACCACTTCCCCAGGATTGGATTTGATTAGGAGCTGCCTTCCATCCAAATGAGTTAAAATAAATTGGAAGCCACAGAGAGCCTCAGTTAGAGACAGGGTATGTTCAACAAATAGGTCATCACCCTTTCGCTTGAACTTAGGATGCTCTTTTTGTTGTAGAACAAAAACAATGTCTCCTGTGATAGTTTCAGGCTGCACAAAACAAAATTATATGTTCTGATCAACAACTGATACCACATATTCAAAACTCTAATCGAGGTGTCAACCTCTGTAAACTAAATACCACTTGAGCACTAAAAATACAAAAAAGGCATTCACTTACAGCTTCATCAGCTTCTCCAGGGAATGTAATCTTCTGTCCATTTTGCATACCCTTCTCAACTACCACTTCCAGCACCTTCTTTTCTTGAACAACCTTCTCACCCTTACATGCTGTGCAGCGATCCTTGTCACTGATAGTTTCTCCAGTACCTTTGCACTCATTGCAAGGATGCTGCATTTGTTGTATCATAGAGGGGCCAAGGTGCCTTATTGAGACTTTCATTCCAGATCCTTGGCAGCCAGAACATTTCATTGATGCACCAGATTTAGATCCTTTACTGCAAATAATCGCATCAAATTGCTCATGTAAATGTATGAAGTACAGAAACTTGACCAGCTATACTTGTTAGTTTATGGACAACTCACTAAAACCACTTCATGTACTAACCCTTTACACTTGGCACAGATTACGTTGCGAGAGAGAGAAAGCTTCTTAGATGTCCCATTGTAGAGGTCCTCCAGAGAAACCTTGAGGGGATGGATTACATCCTCTCCCCTCCTCTGCCTGCGGCCTCTGCTGCTTCCACCACCTGCAAAGGACAATTTCCAACTCAAATACAATTCAATAATAATTGTTTTCTATCATGACAATGTTCATTGATATCACGTAAAATAAAACATAAGATCATTACCACCGAATGGGTTGCCACCAAAGAATGACTGGAAAATGTCAAACGGGTCATGGGCACCACCACCTCCACCCATTCCCTCCTTGAGAGCATCCTCGCCATACTGATCATATATCTCTCGCTTCTCTGGGTCACTAAGAACCTCATAAGCTTGTGCCAGTTCTTTAAACTGCATCGCAAGCAGAATGCCTAATATTAGTAACTCCACTACCGTAGATCATTACAAGCATAGAAATAAAAATAATTAACATCAGCTTAACTAAACTTCGTGCAAAGAAATTTAAACGAAACAAAATTAAAAACAACAGTCACATAATTCATTACCGAATTGCTATCACAAAACACTATTGTTTTCAACCCTAATTTATGAGTCATCCTTGATAAATTTGGTTTAAAGAAATTAAATAGTTCCTCCAAAAATAAATTCGATTCATGAATCATTACGAAATCAAATATCAACAAAGAGAAATTATATTTCTACAATTGACTAGATACAATATCAATCTAAATCAAGTTCCAGATCTAAACCATTTAACCTGCTCGAATCGAGAAATTAAATCATAAAACTAACCAATTGATCTCAATTAATATATCGAAAAAACTCCAAATCCAAATAATAATAATAATAATAATAATTCATAAAGCAACTAAAAAGACAACCTTCTCAGGATCACCACCCTTATCCGGATGGTTCTTGATAGCGGCCTTCCTATACGCTTTCTTTAAGTCATCTTGAGAAGCGTTCTTCGACACTCCAAGAATCTCATAGTACTTCGTGTTGTCGCTTTTCTTCGGCGGTCTTCCAAACATTTTCTCTTAACTAAAATAAAATCAAATCAAGTGAAACACAGTTATTATAGATGGTAAGAAACAATCATAATCAGATCGCGACCAGACGAAACAGAAGAGATCGAGAACTAACCAACCAAACCGAGTGGCCCTTGAAGAGAGAAGAGATACGGAGATTAGAGAAGCGAGACGGCAAGGGAAAGAGAGAGAGGTTGGAGTTGGATCAGGAAATTTATTTGGCAGAATGAACGGTCAGGATTCAACTAATGCCTTAAGGTTGGTTTTAGACGTTGTATTTAACGGAGATAGAAGGATCTAGAATAATGGAGGATTTTCTGTTTCTTAGAAAGATAACTGGGCCGTCAATTTTGATCTCAAATTTTGTGGTCTATTTTAATAATAATAATAATAATGATGAATAATATCATACGATTCTATTTCTTTGACGTAAGGATATCCAATTATGTATGACATATTATCATTATACATAATTTGGCACATATTATTATTAATCAATTAAACATTTATATTTATAATATTTAGACACAATTTATAGTTTTCAATAGTGAATTAATTTTATAAATGCTCTCGCTATACAAATAATAAAGAAATTAATAATTAATAATATTATTAAATTATGAATTTTAATTTAATGATCTAAAAGTGTTTTCATGGCATTAAACTTTTTTGCTGGTTAACTTAACAAACAGATGTTAAGCTGGTACTTGGATACATCTGTATTTCTTCTCTTGAGCCATGAGCCCAAGTTGAACACAATAGATTGAGCCTTTCACTTCATTTATATTGAGTGTGTTGGGCTATTAGGCTGTTAGGCCCATTAGTATATGGGCTTGCCTCTTTGAGTTTGTCAAGTGCTTCTCACCAGGCCATCCAATCGACTTAGTCTGCTATTAAGAGCATAAAACAGTAAATAAATAGTGATTTTCCTTTCTTCCTATGTGGTGCTCTAATAAGTGCAGTCTACTGTGGTGGGTTTCAACTTTTTTTGTGGTTTTTTTTATTTTTATTCAATGAATAGTAGTAGACCAATGGCAATGCTACACATGCAGAGTCAAGAATACCTGGAAAATACTTCCGTATGAAATGATTTGCCATAAAATGAATCAATATAAAAGTCAATTTAATAAACGCACGGAACCATACAGGACATTAATACAAAACAATGCATGATTTAATTGGTTCAAATTTGTCAAAGCGTTTTATTAGATATAACTTTATATAGGCCAATGATTTTGTCCCACCTAAGGTTTGTTGAGAGACAAAATCCTCATCTCTGACTTTGAAAAATTTACATATTTATCTGTTAATCATTTTTTAATTAATTTTTTTATATTTTTAATAAAATAACTAAATTACCTTCGTTATGAAAAGTATATATAATAAAAATATAATTTAATATTTAAATAAATATATTAAAAAATTTAAAATAATAAAAATAATAATCATTATCATTGATAAACGAATCAAAAAATTAAACATCATATTTTTGTTCATAGAGTGGTCAAATTTAATTATTTCATTTGATGAATGAAGCTAAATTAATCTTCTTCATTTTTGTGGACGCATCCATTAATCATAGTTGAAAACGGTTTGTAGAGACAAGATTAACTATTTCTAATCGTTATTGGTCATATTTGATGGTGGAGGCCTCCTCCAAAAATGAAAAAGGTCGATTTGGCCTTCTTCATAAAATAGGGCAACCAGCGAATCAAAAGATGATTTCTAACCTCTTGATTCGTTTATTAGTTATGGTGATTGTTTTTTTATTTTTTAAATATTTTTTATAATTTATTTTAAATATTATTTTAATATTTGAATAATTTAATTATTTTTAATTTTTTAATTATTTTTTTTTATAAAAAAGATAAAAACATTTTTTTAATCGTTAATTTTTAATCATTAATCGTTAAATTTAATTATTAATTATGAGTTAATAAATGAATGTCTAAATTTTATATAGTTAGAGGATGAAAATTTGTATTTGCAACAAACATTTGGGTGGGAATATGTCCTTTGGCCTCAAGCCAGTTGCATTTACAATAGGGCGAATCATTCGATGGTGGGTCTTTTGGGGGGCTAACCGGTGAGTTCAGAAGAATGGATGCTGCTAGTGATGTAGCAAAACGAGCTTCCAATCATTCAAAATTTGAGTCGATGAGATTAGTCCCAACAAAAACAACATATTCAAAACCAAAAAACAAAGCCAATTTGGTTGTGTAACAAGAGTTATAAATGGCATAAAGCTAGTGCTTTTCAGTTACGCCTGCTCGTAAGTTTCTGCCCCGGATAACGTTTTATACGATTATAATAGAAGCAACCAGTCAGCAGATAGAGAAAGGGAGAGATTGATGATCCACATCACGACATTTCTCTTTTTCTTTATTATCTCGGTCCTCCGTTTTCCTCTGTCCACCCCACTTCAATCCACTTACTTCACATACCTTCGATTCAACGAAGAAAGCAGAAGAAGAAGAAGAAGAACTCGAATCGAATCAATCCAAAAACTATTCCGCCCTTTCTCTTAATATTTTCAGATCATGTTTTCATCTTCCTATATCTACTCTTTCGCTTTATTTCTTTCTCTTTCTCTTCTTTTCTTCTTCTTCGGCCCTCAATTTCTCCCCCTCAAACACTCTCAATCCATCCACGCTATTTCCGACGGCCTCGACGATCTCTCCCTCTTCCGTAACGCCCTCGCTGCCCAACAACAAATCCCCGCACGCTCCGCTGTCTCCTCTAAAATCTCCCACTTGTCCTTGTCAAACCCCAAACCCAAGATCGCTTTCCTCTTCCTCACAAATTCCGATCTCGTCTTCGCTCCCCTCTGGGCAGCTTTCCTCTCCGGCAACAAAAACAAAAATCTCTACAACATCTACGTCCATGCCGACCCTTCCGTTAAACTCACCCATCCCCACCGTCTCTTTGAACACCGCTTCATTCCCGCCAAGAAAACCCAACGCGCATCACCGTCATTGATCTCCGCCGCCCGGAGACTCCTCGCCAGCGCGCTTATCGACGATCCGTTGAATCTCTACTTCGCGCTCTTGTCTCAAAGCTGCGTCCCTCTCCATTCCTTTCAATTCATTTACCATTCCCTCTTTGGAAATTCTTTAAATATCTTCCGAGCATTCGCCACCAAATCGCAACACAAAAGCTTCATCGAAATTCTCGACGACGATCCGAACTTGCCGGAGCGTTACATTGCCCGAGGCAAGAACGTGATGTTGCCGGAAGTGCCGTACGAGCAGTTTCGGGTCGGATCTCAGTTCTTCATTTTGTCGAAACGGCACGCGTTGCTTGTGATAAAAGAGAAAAGACTGTGGCGGAAGTTTAAGCTTCCGTGTTTGAATTTGAATTCTTGTTATCCGGAGGAGCATTATTTTCCGACATTATTGTCGATGGAAGATCCAGCGGGTTGCAGCGGTTACACGCTCACGAGAGTGAATTGGACTGAAAGTGTGGGCGGGCATCCGCATACGTACCAGGCGTCGGAGGTGTCGCCGGAGCTTATTCAGACGTTGAGGCAATCAAATTCGAGTTATTCGTATTTTTTTGCGCGGAAATTCTCGCCGGAGTGTTTGAAACCGTTGATGAGGATTGCAAATGATGTCATCTTCAAGGATTGATCGCGAAAAAAAAGGTATGTTTATTGCTGTATACTGTTCCGGTTAGATTAGATGCGCACCACATTGACGGTGTTGATTTAATCTGTTGTGATTGGTTAGATTACGTCGTATCAGTCGAATTCCTTAGAAAAACGATCCGTTTGGGTAATTATTTGAAAAGACAATTTTACCCCTAAAATTACTTTTTGACTTTGTCATCATTTTATTTTTTCATTTCGGTTATGTGAGAATTGACATAGATAGGTTCTAAGATGTACTTCTTATAATCTTGATAGAGAGTTTTACAAAAGTCTTTATGGTTAGGTGATCAAATAAGCTGGATAAGTGAAAAGACAATATTGCCCTTGAATTTTTAAATTAATATAGGAAACATTTGTTCAAAATAAAAAAAAAATTAAAAAACTTTAGTCTTAGTATTACTTAATGTTGTCTTTTGTTGTGACATGTGACATGATTAATTTATTAATTGGTGACATTTTAATTCATTTGGTTAATAATTTATTTGGCACGCGCGTCCGTGTTGGCTGATTTCCCTGTGGTGTGGACCTTGTTTGGTTTTCAACAATTTTTTCCCGCACCTTGAGAAGCGTGATGCACCAAACGCAGCACCGATTTTCGTTTTATATATTATATAAACTTAGGTATTTCAATGTATAGCTAATATTTTTTTAATAATAAATAATTAAAAGTGATATTTCTTCTAATTTGTGTTTTGAAGTTGTATCTTTTAAATGTTTTTTTTTTTTTCTAAAGTCTTTATGGGTTTTTTTCAGATGAAAGAAATACAAGAGGGTGTTGGCCTGGCTTCAAAACACAAAAGAATGTGTATTTTGGAAGGTTGTTCTAGTGTCAAAGTATTGTAAGTATTGTTTTGTTATTGTCAAAGTATAAAATGTAAGGTTTGGTGGGGGCTTAGTGCGGAGTATGATGAAGCAATGTTAAGGCAAAGGCCCATTGCTTTCCCTTTCTCTCTCCCATTTGCTCCCTCCACCGAATGTTCTCTCAATTCGTTGTATATTTTAACAACAGTAGTATCCTTTATTAAAAGCTATTATGGGGATGTGTAATTATCAAAATACCCACACTCTCTCTAACCCTGCTGCCTTCACGAGTTCTTTTTATTTATTTATTAGTTTATATTATAATTTCAGGGGCAAGCAAGACACTGGAGTCTTTGGATTCCAAACCAAATATGAGAAGTGGCATAATAAAAGAATAAACTGCATCTGAATCTGGGTACACTGTCTTCTCTCTTTCGTTAGAAAAGTGTGTGCATAGCATAATGATACAAAACAGCTCAGGGCCTGTCAACTTTGTTCTATTCTTGATTTATAGCATAAAGAGGTGCGTATAAATAGGTAATTGAGTGAACTAAATCTTAATACAGTAATAAAGTTAGACACTTAATCCAATTTCTTTTGTACAGAAAGTAGATAATTCTGATTTAGGCAGAAGTGATTATTATAGGTGAAATTTAAATATAAATTTAACGTATTAAAAAGATCTTAAGTATAATTGAATTTGTCAAGTTTTACTTTTTTAACTATTTTTAGATTTAAGGTCTTCTATTTATACGTTAGGTTTTCCATTTGATAAACAATGTGATTAGTTGTTGTATAAAATCCGTATAAATAATCTTTACCTAGTGTCATTTTTATGTGCTTAACCTAAGAGACAAATAGTTTCAACCTGTAAATAAACGAACATAATTTTTTCCAAAACTTAAAAGAGCTGATTGAGACGGAGAGAAGGTCCTGGTTCTTTCACCTTTGCTTTGTCTTCCCACAATCGAGAGATCAGGGTGAAAATTATCTCTGTTTACACACATTACATTGTAAAGTCTTTATATGAGCATGAAAGGCATTTTGCACAAGAATATTATCTTCCGCAACATCATTCAGGATTCTTTTTTGATCTGCATAACACAAAACTCTGAAATCTGAAAAGATCTGAGATCAAGTTCAGTTCTTAATTCTATCACCTTTGTTTTGTCTTTTGACAATGACAACACAAGGAGCCTTAAGCCAGGTTGTGCCTGATTGAAAGGCTAACATATCTTGGAAAACATCTTCCTAGTACCAAAAACCTTCCCATTGAAAGAGGTAATGACATTCCCAGAATGATTCTTTGGGAAGTTTATCAACAATGAACCTCTGTTGTTCATGATAAAGTGAGACATCGGAAGGAGTTTTTGATTTTGTAGCTTCAATTTCAAACTCATAGGTGGATCATATCAATAATTTATAGAACTTGGAACAACGAGCAACATTTAAAATTTCATCAGCCAGCATTGAAACTTGCCTATTAGTCATGTCCGAAGTAGCCAACCAAGACACTGGCAAAAGAGTAACAATAATGAGAAAAACTTCACCATTTCTGCTCGCCTCAAACTTTTTCACATTCCAAAACTTGATTTTCAGAAAACCTTGTCCACCTCATCTTCATTAACAAAAGTTCATGCAAGAAATAAAGCCAGCATCTTCACCTGTCCTCTGGAATCTCATTGACGCACTTCATGTTTCAAGAAGAGTATCTTATGAGGCATCTACAGGCTTTCTTACCAACATTGTAAACCATAATCAAGATTCCCTATACAGGGCATGTATAAGTTTCACTGCAATGATTTCTCTCCCAAATTTCAAGTACCAAATTGAACCATCACAGGCATGGTAGTATGACCCATTTTCACCCATCCTCCTACCCGAACTCGCTGTCCCGCCAGACCAGAGCCACCGTCAGGACTGTTCAGCATTGGCCGGATGGTAAAGTATCTTTGTCCTTATTTTTATGATAAAATTGAAATATTTTGGGATAGAACATTATGAAATTACAAAAAAAAAAAAAAAAAATTATGTTTTGTAGGTTTATTTATAATTTTCTTTCGTTTCACGTTTTCTTATTTTAGAAAAAATAAACAATAAATGAACAGATATGATTTTTTATGGCAATATTGCTTGGAAATGGGTATCATCTTGTTTTTGAAATGCAATGCAATTTGAAGATAACGTTTTCGGGAAAAGGTCACACCAAATATGCACATGTATATAAACCCACCCTTTCATCATTTTTCATCCAAATCTTTTAATAAAATGATTAAGCTACTTTCATCAAAAAAATAAACAATTATAGCAAAATTTTTGTTTATTATATATAATAAAATTTATAATAAAAATTTTAAAAATATTTAATTGATAAAAAATTAAGAAGACAACTATCACCATCGAGAATGGAATTATTAGATGGTTGAAAAAAGACCATTTGGTTATAGGGCCACTAGATTTGGATGTCTCCGCCAATAATCAAAGCTAAAAATGGTTAGTGGGATCAAGATCGACCAATTTTGATCGTTTTTGTATCATTTTTACTAGTAAAAATAATCAGATCTTGTCACACCTAGAATTAGATTATTAGTGGCTTCTATTGCCTAATCTTTTTAATTTTTTTTAAATTTTAATATATTTTTTAATTTTTTTAACAATTAAATACTATTTTATATTTTTATTATATATATAATTTATTTTATAAAATTTTTATTAAAATAACGAAAATAATGTTTTAACTATTAAAATTTAATTATTAATTATTAATTATTAATTTTAATTAATAGATAAGTGTTTGAGTTTAAAAAAGATGACAAGGTGAAAAAGCTTTGGGTGAGAATTAGTCCTATGGCCTATGTATAGTTGGTAAGAAAGTTTGGTTGAGTAAAAAGGCTTGCTCTTCAACTTGTACAAAACTTGACAATTCATCTAATTTTGTTGTTTCTCTGGCTTTTTGAAAATTTCAAAAGGCTATCTTCATTTGCCTTCATACATTAGGAAAGAAGATTGAAATAGAATGAGTTTATTTTTTTTTAATTATTTATAAAAAAGAATAATATCTTATTATACAAGGAGCGTAAATAATACAATAATAAATACTTGATGGCAAGATGGACATACCTCAGTCTTGTAAAATTCCCGGTAGTTGATGCTCTAGTCAAATCAAATTATCCTTTAATAATAAAAGTAATCTTATAAAATAAAATTACACGACATTGTTTCACCATTAAATTTAAAAAATTAATAATTAATTTTTATAATAAAAGTATATTAATAATATTTTATTTAAATATTATAACACATATGTATTTAAAATATAAATAAAAATTTTTTAAAAAATTAATCAATTGTATATTTTTAAAATAATTATAATATCAATAATTTGTAATATATTATTTATATAAATAATTTATTATGACTTATAAAAATAAAAATATTATTTTTAAAATTGTTGAATGATATATTTAAGAGTTGTTGAAATTTGTTTTAAAATCAATAACTCATATATATTTTTGCAAATATAAAATATAATAGTTTAAATACATACAAATTTCTGCAATATGCTTATATTTCTCTTCGACTACATTAATTTTAAAGTGGATATATAAAAATAATGTATATGTTTGTGTATGTATAAGCACCGGATCCCTACATTGAAGTAAGCATAGAATAGACATAAAAATACGGGAAGACATGAAGGCAGAATAAAATACGGTGGTGGTGGTGGTGGCGATGTTGGTGGAAGGAGGGTGGGAGAGGGACTATTTATATGCGATTTGCAAAGAAGAGAGGCGCACGTTAATTGTCCTTCAGTCACTCGCTTGTCTCTCCTTTCTCTTTCTCCGTTGTTTCAGAAGATATTTTTCGAAGACAATTATTGTAAGGTGAGCCCAACTTTCTGTTAATATTGTTCTACTATTAAGATTTTTCTTTTTTCGTTTTTCCTTCACTGAGAATTTTCATTTTGCTTTCTGGGTTTTAATTTGAAACGCCTTTGCAAGTTAATGATTTTTTCCCTTGCGGTTTTATTATTGTGCGTATGTTAACGTGAGTCTCGTTGTTGAGTGTCCCTATTGCATTAATTTAGCTTTTTTTATTTTTTGTTATATTGCGCTTTTCTGTGTATTAAATGTAGAATGTAGTTTCTTCTTCTTGTGATAAGGGGCCAGTTTGGTAGATTTGGTTGTGATTGTGTACACCCTGTCTGTTTCCCTATAAAGTGAGTGAAGGAGAAAGAAAAATTCATTCTCTTTGTTTTGTGATTAATTTTGTTTTGGCAAAAAAAAAAATGAAATCTCAATTTCTCTAGATTTCTTGGTTTTGATAATGCTAGGAGAAAAAATAGAAGGAAAAAGAGAGAGGAAAAAAAAAAAAAAATCAAAAAGAAGAAGGTGAAGGAAATGGAAAAAAGAAAGAAGGGTTTTAGTCTCATTTACAGATAAGTAATTACTATTATAAGATATTGTTTTCGCTGATAAGCTAGTGTTATCTTCGATTTTTATATCTATTGAATAATATGCTGCGTGGAAGTTCTATCTAATTTTTTTCTATTTATATTGTTGTATGTGAAACAATTTTTTTTTTTATATTGTTAAGAAGGTTTGATTTTCTTGTGTTACTAAATTTTTTCGGAAGCTTTTCTTATTTTAAAGTTTTGTACCAATAAGGTGGTAGGTTAGGATGCTGGCAGAAGAATGGCCCTAAGCCACTAAAAGGAGGATCATGATGTGTTCTTCTTTCTATAAGACTCGCCTTAAAAGCTTTTGAATGGATATTTGGTAAAAAGATCTAGTTCGCAGTTTAAGTTTGGATCATCAATGTCAAGGCAAGCTCACCTTCCACCTCGTTGCCCATTTCAAAAGAGACCAGTTTCTCGTCCATTTCATGACCCAATCCCTCCTCTGCAGCGTACAGAATCATACCCTAGCCACAATAAGTCGTCCTTTCAAAGTTCGATCCTGGAGGATCGGCCAACATGGCTGGATGATTTGTTGGGTGATCCTGACGCAAATTCTGTGGGAATTATCCATCGCCGATCTTCTAGTGATTCGGGCACTCTCTTGGATGGTCTTGTGGACTCTTTTTCGGGTTTGAATCCTGGTAAGGACGATGATAATTTAGTTGGGGATGAAATTTGTAGTGGGTTGGAGTCAGCTTGTGTTTATGGTCCCAATTCCCCTAGGAGAAAAGGCCATTTAACCTTCTCAGAGAATGCCATAGCTTCAGCATTATCAGAATGTGTTGTTGAGAACACTTTGCAGTATGTGGATGAGAGTCTTTGCATTTCTGGGATTGATCACTCTAATTTTAAAGGGGATGGTTGTACTTCAACTAGTGAGCTCAATGCTGAAACAAAGATGTCAAAAAGGTTCTATTCTGAACTTCTCTTTTTAACTATCAAATTTGTGTGTCTTAAAAGAACTGCTACTGTTATCTCCATGTTAACAATGTTTAAGCATGTTTCTTCAACATACCTGTTTTGTTGTGATTTTGCAGCTGGTGACAGTTGCCTGCTTTACTAGATTAAAATTTTGTAGAATTTTGTCCTTGTGTGTATGATTTGTTTAGAATATAATATTTTAAATATGTATGGATTTATTTTGGTAATTTTTGTAATGCTTCTAGTTCCTTTAGTTTTTGTTTTGCAATTATTTAGCATCGTCATGCTTGCATCTTTGTTTCTTGACTTTTATCATCCATTAGTTCAGCAAGGAGAGAGGACTACTGAGGGTTAGTAATAAGAACTTACATATGCTGGGGGCACTAAACAATTTTGTTGTCCTGCTGTATGCTCAAAATGGACTGATTTTCAACATTAGCTTTTGCTTTTCATAAGAGTCTTCAGCTGTTCTGTTATTGAAAGCTTGTTTTATACAGCTTACAGAATATTTATTATTCAAGCATTGAGGCATTTGAAGGCCAGCTGATGCCTTATTATATAATGGAAATTAGCAAGAATATTCAACCGAAAATTCCTTGTAAAAAATAGCTCCTGCAACAACCACATCGCTCCATGAGTTGCATAGGAATTTATAGTTTGCAAAAGTAGAGTGATGGAATTCCTCATTTCATCTCAAGAATTCAGCACATCGATCAAGGGACAGAAATTGCTCTTGCTTAGTTTCAACCTCAATCACAGTACAGTAAATATATCATTGGTAGAAAGTCAAAATGTACTTCAAATTCATGAAATCCTAGAATTTTGGCATGCGACAAATAAGCATCCCTTGCAAGTTATAGTTGTAAACTTCGAGGTAGATGTGCTGGCAATTAGATGACATGCTTTGTTGACATTTTCACAGGCACTCCGGGCAACGCTCTAGGGTTCGTAAACTCCAGTATATTGCCGAACTGGAAAGAACTGTTAGTGTTTTTCAGGTGATGTCTGACAGTCATATTGAGATTGCTTGAGCAACTCCATTAACTATTTATGGGGGTATCAAACTATTAGCCTGCTTATTATTGTAATGAATAATATATTGTTTATAGTATGTGAAAAGAGTTATTTCCCTTGTTGAAATTAAAAGTGTGGGGAAAAAGCAACTGACTAATTGAATGCTAATGGGAATGTTATATTAAACAAACGGAGTACTTCTTTTATAGCTCTTTTACTTTTTAGCCCTGCCTGTGGGATTAAATGGAGAACAATGTTAAATGATTGGCCCCATACTCACAACTCTTATCAATTGCAATTTTTCATTTTATGTTTTTCATGTCACTTTTGAGCACAAATTCGAAAGCCGTTGAACCATGGACACTGTTACATTCTTTACCGTTGGTTTTGCTTGGTTGTAAGTAATGAATCCTCCCTGAAAGATAAATAAATAAATAAAATCTGTTACTGATCTGTTTCTTGGGGTTAAATTTTCTTAACTGATACTTTGTATATCTGTCTCAGACTCTGCAGTCAGAATTGTCAGTCAGAGTAGCTTCACTACTTCAGCAGCATGTTTCTTTGTCATTGGAAAACAGAACATTAAAGCAACAGGTGGCCAGATTGCAGCAGGAAAAATTGATCGTGGAAGGTGAGTTTGTGATTTTCTGGTTGATCCTTGTGGTTTTGCAGTAAATGGTAATGGTGCTGCGATGGATCTTATGTTTAATGTCAATTATTTGTTTGCACATGCACTTGTCCAATCCTACCCATTCATCATATTAGTAAAATTTTGGTTAAAGAAAAAACTGTCATGGGTAATATGCTTAAAATAGGAAAATTTAGAAACTAAAGCCAGCCATTGCATTTAAAACACTGTTGTTTACAAGAAACACAGCATCAGAGTTGATTTCTATACTTCAGAAATATGTCATCTGAACTATTTCGTCTGAGTGATAGGCTGTAAGAAATAATCAATCCTATTTAATGTTCAAATTTTTATTATTCACAGATCTTATGAAATAGTATTTCTTTTCAAAAGCCTCTCTAAGAACGTAAGTTCTGCCCAAAATTAGTGCCCTGTGTAACTACAAGATTTCTTGGTTGACAAATTATAAAGGTTTTTTATCGTTATTTTAGTCGAGCATCCTGTTGAGAAAGATATTCTTTTTTCTTGGTTATTACATTACTATTGTTCTTCCCTTGTGGATTTTTACAAAAATGTGATTTTCTTGTATATCATGTCCATGCATTTGTTACAGGTCAATTTAAGTCTCTGAAGAAAGAAGCTGAGAGATTGAAAATTGGTTTGGCCAAAGCATGCCCTAGGAGCAAGGCCAAAGCTTATTCTGGGTCTTGATCTGCAGCTGAAGCATCTAGATCAGAGGTTACTTGGCAGATGTTAGATATGGCTAATCTTAATCTTAGTTGATATCAAAGGGAAATAAACCATTCTTTGTGATGCACTTTGACATAAAACCCTTATTCTTGTATGCAGCACCATCGCCATCTGAACTTTGCTCCAGTTGCTGAATTGTGTATGTCTTGCTGCATTTTACATTCCAGCAAATGATTTTAACTTCATTTTATTTCACTTCTGTAAATTGGTATTATTTTAGAGAATGCACTTCTCTTTAGCCAATGCTTTTGAGCATTCAATGAAACTCTACTATGGTGAACATTATGTCATGGAGTTGATGCGAAAACAATTTTAGAAAGTGTTCTTTATCCTGAACACTTTCATTGTCATCATCGAGACTCAGACTAGTATATAATGTTTTGCAGAGTGTTCTTCTTCAGAGAGAAGTTATATGTTAACCTCTCTGATAAGCTTATCTTATCAGCAAAGCCCAGGAGGATAAAGATCTATAGTGTATACAGTTTTTTTTTTTTTTTCTCGTCTTTTTCTTTCCCACCAATACAAACTCTCTCACCACCAGTAAACTGCAACTTCGTCATCTTCCAATCAATAGCATTATTGTCACGATTATCCATTATGCACACGTTATAATTGTCATCACTAATCACTATTATTGACTTCATTCTTCTATCATTATACTCATTGTCATGAACCACAAATTATCCATTCATTTTCAATATATAACTAATTTATCAACAAAATATTAGTTAATTGTTGACCAACAAAAATGATTCTACTTAGCACACAATCGAGGAATTAACCACTATTTCATTTTTCCTTTAGTTTATGAGAGTGGTTCTCATGGTCTGTGATTGTTTGGTGTCATTCGAAATTAAATCAATGCTAAATATTTTATTTTTTTTATTTGGCTGATCAAAGGTGGTTTCATGGGATGTGGGTGTGACTTCTTAATGGGAGATAATAGAGGCTAAGGATTGCTGAGTATCAACCACTCAATACAATTGTGAGTGGACTTGCATCAGAGTCGTGCGATTTCAATTATAATTGCATTGAGATGATGTGACTAAAGTATAATCATCCTATCTTAATATTATTTCAAATGAATCTCAACATAATTTTGATTAAAATAAAACCTAATCGGCCTGTTAGAAGATAAAACTCATAAATAAATTGTTTTAAATTTATTATTATAATTTTTTATCCCTAAAATTAATATAAACCAGGAGTGAAGATACATTAAATAAAATATATGCCGGGCTTTATATGATCAAGAGAGTGACCTTACTCCAACGCCTTTTTGTACCATATTTTCCCTCAAAGAAAACAGTCTTGGGTTGCCCAAACCTGAGGGTTCTGCGTGATAACTTCCACTTTCCAACAAAGTTACATAAACATAAAATCAAGAAAAAACACAAACTGAAGCCAGCCCTGTGTTGTATCGCACAAGCTGACATGGCAAACTATGAGGGGTCCTTAAACTCAAACGGGAATCTGATGGGCCCGAACGTTATCCTATCCGCAATCTTCTTGTCCCATAATCTCACTGCCTTCCTCTGGCCACAACTCTTTCCTCGGTCTCTTGGATCACATTCTTGAAATCTCATTTCAGCACTCAAAAACTTAAAATTCTACCATAAATTTCCATCTCCTTAACTCTTGAGTTTTCTCTTTTGGTACATTTCTCGCCCCTTCACTTCTGTATTTTCAATAAAAACCGAGTCTTGATCAATATGTGCACAATTATATGATGGTGCGGATGAGAGAATGAGTGGGACATCAGTCCTTCTCCACCGCTTGTTTTTCACACCAGCCGAATATCAACCCAAAACCAAAACGAAAACTCCAGAAGTTGATTTAAGATTAAAGGAGCAAGAGTGCTTTTCCCTCTTAAGAAGATGCAAGAACTTGGAAGATTTCAAGCGACTTCATGTTCGAGTTCTCAAGTGGGGATTGTTTTTTAACCCCTTTTGTGCAAGCAATCTTGTAGCTACTTGTGCTCTCTCAAATTGGGGTAGCATGGACTATGCCTGCTCAATCTTTAAACAAATCGATGAACCGGGTGCTTTTTTATTCAACACTTTGATTAGGGGATTTGTCAAGGATGTCAAGTTTAAAGAAGCCTGGTTGCTTTACATTGAGATGCTGAAAAGTGAAGTGAAGCCTGATAATTTCACATATCCAGCACTATTAAAGGCATGTACCGGACTGCAAACATTAGAAGAAGGAATGCAAATTCACGGTCATGCGATTAAGCTCGGATTCAAAAGCGATTTGTTTGTACAGAATGCTTTGATCAACATGTATGGAAAATTTAAGGAGATAGAGTTATCATATGCCATTTTTGAGCAAATGGATGAAAGAAGCGTTGCTTCTTGGAGTGCCATTATTGCAGCACATGCTAGCGTTGGGTTGTGGTATGAATGTTTGATTCTTTTTGGGGACATGACGAGTGAAGGATGCTGGAGGCCTGAAGAAAGCACATTGGTAAGTGTGATATCTGCTTGTGCTCATTTGGGTTCTCTTGATTTGGGAAGACGCACACATGGGCCATTAATCAGAAACATAAGTGAACTCAATGTTATAGTGCAGACTTCCCTGATGGATATGTACCTAAAATGTGGCTGTTTAGAGAAGGGGTTGTGTTTGTTTCAAACGATGGTTGAGAAGAATCAGTTGTCCTACAGTGTGATGATATCGGGTCTTGCAATACACGGACAGGGCGAGAAAGCTCTGAGAGTTTTCTCCGAAATGCTCGAGGACGGTGTGGAACCAGATGATGTTATCTATGTGAGTCTCTTGAGTGCTTGTAGTCATGCTGGCCTAGTGGATGAAGGTCTGCAATGCTTTGACAGGATGAGATTAGAGCATGGAATCGCACCAACAGTTCAGCATTACGGTTGCCTGGTGGATCTCCTGGGTCGAGCTGGGATGCTACAGAAAGCCTTGGAGATCATCAAGAGCATGACTGTCGAGCCAAATGATGTGGTCTGGCGAAGCCTTCTTAGCGCTTGTAAGGTATATCAAAACCTGGAAATCGGGGAAATTGCTGCTACTAACTTGTTGCGGTTAAACTCTCAGAATCCCGGTGATTATATTCTGCTATCAAACATGTACGCACAAGCTCAAAAATGGGACGACGCAGCCAAAACCCGAATAGAAATGACTCGTAAAGGCCTGAAGCAATCGCCCGGATTCAGCTTGGTTGAGGTGTCAAGGAAAGTGTACAAATTCGTATCACATAAAAAATGCAATAACATCATTTACGAAATGATTCACCAGATGGAATGGCAGCTGAGATTCGAAGGGTATTCCCCTGACACATCTCAAGAGTTGGTTGACGTAGACGAAGAAGAGAAGAAAGAAAGACTGAAACGTCACAGCCAGAAGTTAGCAATTGCTTTTGCACTTATAAATACCTCTCAACCTTCTCCCATAAGAATTACACGGAACCTTAGGATGTGTAGCGACTGCCATACATACACAAAATTCATTTCAGTGATCTATGAAAGAGAGATTGTTGTGAGAGATCGAAAACGGTTCCACCATTTTAAAGATGGAACTTGCTCGTGTAGAGATTACTGGTGAATTCATAAAGGTTATTTACTCCTGCACTGCAAGGATGTGCTTGTTAACCAACTTAAATAAATAATCAAACTGACAATTCAATGAATAATTTACTTCTCACGCACAAATTCCCTCATACATAAAACATGATTTCAAAGTTCCATCAGAAACTGAAAAACAAAAGACAGGAGAGAGGCTGGTGCATACGCAGATAACACAGCAACACCATGTGACAGAAGACAAAGCTTTGTACAGCAGGCCTTGCCCATTCAATATATATATTTTTTGAACCAGTATTTCTTTACCAAGAACGTAGTGGTGCTTAAAAAATCCAACTATAAATAGAAGAATGTCAACCATCTAGTCTTAGTTAAATCACTGCATCAAAGAGGAATCAACATAATTTGTTTACGATGACCACTCCAACTGGCGTCCCAACATGAATATGTGCAGAAAGATAGAAAGCTTAACCCTAACCACGGATGGAAGCCTGAGGGACAGCAGGTAAACCCAGTTCATCTTCAGCCTGTCAAGCATTTAGGTAAAGAAGCAAAGGTATGTTAGGTGAAAAGTAGTACAGAACTTACAATGCATGTACTCCTAGAGGCCAGTTTAAAAAAAAAAAAAAAATCTACCGTGGTCTGTAATCTACTGTTCAGGTTGTAACACACGATAATAATTTTGCCCACATGAATCAAAAGAGATTTCTTTTCCATGGGGTGGTAAAAAGTTTTTGAGCTCAGAAGGAAAAAAGTTAATTTCCACCCATTACAGAACTGAAGAATAAGATCATCCAAGGAATCTCAGGTGTAAAGCATGAAAGTCCCCTTCCTTTTTTTCTTTTTTTTTCCAAAACTCAGGTTCTTCATTTATGTGACAATATCATGTGTTAAGCACATCAACCATTGAGTTGACCATTCTTTGATAAGCAGTTTTTTTTTTTTTTAATTTTTTCCTTTTATTAGTTGAAAAATCAGACTATAGTCTCAATTTTCACAAATTAATAAGCAAAAAGATAATATTATGAAGAACACAATACATGTGCATTAGATCTGCCAGGTGCAGCATGTCCAGTAGGTGCAGAAGGCAAGTTCAGCTCTGCATCTAAATCATGTTCCTTGTCAGGTTGGAGATAAGAGGGCACTCCAGCTTCATCTTCCATTCCCATGTCTGCTTCCAAGGCATCAAGTTCTGCATCAAAAAGTAAGGACAGTGTACAAGGTATTCAAATAGGAGAAAACGCTTTACTCCACGTCTACACTATAAAGATTTGTGCAACAGAACATCCAGAAACCTGTTCAATATTGTTCACTTCCTAAAATAACAGAATCTCACATATATAGTGATAAGCCTCATTTACAACTTACATACCTGTTTATAGGCATCTATAAATGAAGATCTTAGACTATTATTTCTCCAAAGAAAAAGGAGAATGAAAACATAAATTTGAAGAATCAACATTCTGACATCCAGTGCATAATATCTGCATCAGTATGTAACCATCTAGGATATCTAAGCTTACCACCCATGAGTTCTTCCTCATCAATATCATCTGGCACATTATAGCTTCTACCAAGAGTCTCTTGAATTTCGTTACTCACATCCATCAAGTCCATCATCTCATCTTGCAAGTTCTGTACAAATAACATAAATTAACAATTCAGCACCACAAATTCTGTAAAGTCATTTTGAAAGAGAGGTAATAAAGTAAAAGAAATTACTCACATCTATGTCTTGAATCTTCACGGTTTTCATCATTCCTTTCAACTCCTTGTTGGCACTTTTAAGAGCTGACATCTGGAAGGAAAAAACCAATTAAATTCATAACAAAGAATATCACAACTAATATATGCATATCATTCACTAAAATGCCTTAAAGTCATCCATCTCCAAGACATATTGCAAAGAGTATAAGAGAATCTAGGACATTGGTTAATCATATATATCATAAAGGTGTTCCTCCCATGGACAATGGTTCACTCCTACCTCAATGAGATAGGCAGCAAGTTCCAATCAGGGTACACATAAGGCTTTGCCTGGACTTCCCTGAACTGAGCCCCTTTGGGCGCTACCAAGACAAACAAATATTTCAAGACAAAGATAGATGGCCCTAATACCACTATATATGTAGTTTTGACAGTTGGAGGAAATGGAACTAATCACTTAATTAGAAAGGCTCATTTATCTGAACCCATTTTATTTACAGAACAACTACAAACAAATGAATGGCTCAACTAACTGTAGTTGGGTCTCTAAAATAGTAATGAATGCAACCACAAGCATTAACATCATTCAATGGGCTGAGTGATGCTTAGTAAAGGACAGAAATTGGAGTCTTGCTGTAAAGCAATTAAAAATGGATGGCATTAAAACATCACATAGTATAACTCTGTACTAGATAAAATTAACATGGATGTTATAGATCTCCAATTCAGAGGCCAAGATCTTCCACTAGCATTAATTTTGGTAATGGATCACATAATGTTTAACAATTCATATATAGAGTCTTTAAAAACAAATAAATCGCATCTCTGTCTTATTAAAAGAGAAAAGCAAAGAACAAGAAAAAAACAATTCATATGTAAGTGCATATCTAGTAAAAAATTTTTGGGTCAGGGTTCAAAACATGGATGAGGCATAAAGGAAATGATTCATATCTAAATGCATATGGTCAATAATATTTGGGTCAGGGTCATTCACAAAATGAGACAAGGCAAAAAAGTTCTTCCAATGGCATAATTACAAAAGAATAGAAAAAAAGTAGAAAGAAACAGAATTCAATATTCTTCATGACATACAGTTTGCTGAGCATCTTTAATACCCTCAGAGGCAAAGGCAACTTGATCAAGGTTGAAGGTCTGGTTGTACAGCATGTCACGTTGTTGTTCATACCTGTATAGAAGCATATCAGATGCATGTCATTGAAGCAAAAACAGCATGCATATTGGATGTATATCACTGAACCAAAAACATTTATATTTTACAGAAGCAAAAACAGCAAAGAGAACTATTTATGCAGTATCTTCTTAGGAGCATTCTTTATGGAATATATTCCTTGCAACAAAATAACAACATTATGTGTCCAATTATAACACTAACTTGGAAAAGTATTGTCTTAAATTCAACAAACATCTGTTCCTTAATTTCTTTTTTCTCTAACCTATAAATTTGTGGTATTCCAAATGCTGAAAACCATACCAATTGACAACCACTTAAGAAATTTTCAGATAAAAACCTTCAAATCATGTAAGTAATGTTCAGGCTTAATTGATTTCTGTTTACACTGACATATAGTCACATCATGAATTAGATTTCATCAAATAGATTATAGACTTTTTCTGTCCTAATAACCAAAGGACTAAGGTAACCTCACAAATCAAAAGAAAATGCCTTTAAAAAAAGGAAATTTTCTGTTTCTTATAATCAGAAACTTATATGGTTCCCAAACCACAAGCTATAACATAAAATCAAATATCTGTTTCCTTTCCTCTGGGTACTGGACGTTAGTTACATAAGATTCATGCATATCATACAACATAAGATAGTCTAAAAATAAACATATATCTCTAAAAGATTGTTTCCTCCAGTATAATAAGGCCTAACTGGTTTAGAATTTAAATACAATTCTGGCAATTAATTACATGACACACTATTATAGATATGGTCATTAATTTAATGTATTCACTTGGGGAAATTTCACAATGATCAATGAAATTATATATTTTTCTAACATAGCATATTTGGAAATTGAACAAAGTATTAATTCCAAACCTGTTATAAGTTTGAAGGAGAAATATAGCTACACAATAAGCATGCCATTAAACTACTTCTCAAAGTGCATGAAAGAGAAGCACTTACATTCGTTTTTGCTTAAGAACCCTCATAGCTCGAGCTTTAACCGCTTCTTGAGCAGGACCAGGTCGTGTTTTCTTAATCTGTTCCTTGTATCTACTCAACTCAGCATCTAAATTCTTAATCTTCTGATCAACATTTTCTCCTCTTTTATTAATCTGAAAAAAAAAAAAAAATCACACAAAATTTTTAAATCGATGACAAATAAATGTAATTCAACGAAAATTTCACAGATAAAAAAATTAATATCTCCCCAATTAGGCAAAAATCAATTTTCAACATCATCTCTCAAACTTAAAATGTCCTACTATTGATGAGTTAATATTTTTTGCTGAATTAAAATTTTAAAAAATAATTAAGAATTCGTGTTCAGATGAGCAGAAATCAGATTTTCACATTATTTAATCAAGACTGAAATCGGTGAAATAAACTTCCGATTTCAATATCCTAATAATATGAATTAGACGGAAATTTGGAAACAAAACGCATAAATAATTGAGAAATAAAAGTAGAAAAAAAGTGAAAAAAGTCGAACCCTATCAGAGGCGTCGTTAATCGAGGGAGGAGGTTCTTTGTCTTTCTTGACGCCGAAAACTCTCTTCATCTTCCTCTTGTGGAAAATCAAATAAAAAGCTTCGATCACTGCGATATCAATGTGTTTGCTTCCTTAACAGGTCTACCCAATTATCTCCAACCCAGATCCTTCTTTAGGCGTTTACTTTCAACTTTGAGTTCTGAGGCGGTCGATTTCAATGTTGATAATACTTCCAACACCAGTTACGCTTTGACACGTCATTAAAAAGTGGGACGGTGTTAGAAGTACACGTTATTGTAATTTTACTGAATAATTTCTACCCTTGGGCATCGAATTTAACCTCGACTGACGTTCTGACGACGATGTTTTCATCATTTCACCAGGGAAAGACCTATTCCCACCCATAATTTGGTCCAAGAAAATTCCCACCCTCACACGTTTAAAAAACCTAACATCCGCCCTTCATCTAATTTTCATACAATTTTATTAATACCTTTTGTAAAATGATAAAAATATCTTTATTAGATAAAATTATAAAATAATATTAAAAAATATATAAATATATTAAAAATTTTTAAAAAATAAAACCAACCCCTGTCGTTGTGTTGATGATGACGATCGCCGCTAATAGAACCAAGTGACCTTTTCGACCATCTGATTTTAAGAAAGACCAGATCTGTCTTTCCTTGAAATCAGATGGTCGGAAAAGTCATCTAGTTCTATTAGCGACGACTAGCCTTCTGATTTGATGGAAATGAATATTTGATTTTTAAAACTTTTACAGGTGATAATTTGTCATTAAATGAAATCTTAGATGATAATATATCATTGACCTTCTTTTTATGCTTCTCGAAAGAAAATTACTAAGTCCCCCTCAAATTATGACAAAATTATGATTACTTTTCTTAAAGCTACAAATTTTCTTCTCCACCCTTGTTATTAGTGAATTATGTTCAAATCACCATTGGAAAGGAAGTCAGCCAACAAACCATTTTGGAAATAAATTTTTGATATTTAATTGATCAAATATGATTAAATTATTGTATTTATCTAAAATTTAATGATATAATATTAGTAATAACCTATAAAGATATCAATTTAGATAAGATTCTTCTCACAAAAAAAACTATGTTCAAATGGAAAATGTTGTTATCCATTTTAGAAATAACAAAAATTTAGTACGATGAAATTGATAATAAAAAGTAAACATTTTTTTTTTTTCATTTTTAACGCCCCCAATTCCCCTCGAAAGCCCTTGCTTCTACTTGTATCAACTTCAAGACCAAGACGCGTAACCCCGGAGCTCCTCAATCCTCAAGTGTCACCGCCATCAAAGATTCCCAAATCTGGTGGTGGGAGGTACTCCCTCTTTCTCCTTTCTTCTTCATCAAATTTTTATATTCATTTTTTCGGTTTTTTCAAAGACTTTACTATTTATTCGTCGTCATTATACAGTTGAAACTGCTGTATCTTAGATTCATTCAGTAAAATGATCACCCATGAAAAACCTCCTCAACAGCCCAATCAAATTACCTCCTTTACCTCGAAGTTTAAACCTTTTTTATGTTCATCATCTATTCTCATTCTCTTGCTAGCCATCTCCTTCACTTTCAGCAAAACTAACTTTTATAAAATCCAGCTCTTTAAATCAACCTTCATTCGACACCCTACTTTTTTCCGATCAATTTTAGGGTTTTTTAATCTAACCCAGAAACCAAATGATCCAAATATCATTTCCAAGCCATCTCATTGTGTTCTTTGGATGGCTCCATTTCTTTCAGGTGGTGGGTATAGCTCAGAATCTTGGTCTTATATTTTAGCCCTTAAGGAACATGTGAAGAACCCTAGGTTTAGATTGGCTATTGACCAACATGGTGATTTAGAATCTCTAAAATTTTGGGAGGGCTTGCCTCAAGATGTCAAGAAATTGGCTTTTGAGCTTTATAATACAGAATGTAGAATAAATGAAACTATTGTTGTTTGTCATAGTGAGCCTGGTGCTTGGTACCCACCATTATTTCAAACCCTTCCTTGTCCACCAACTGGTTACAAAGATTACAAGTTGGTAATAGGTAGAACCATGTTTGAAACTGATAGGGTGAATCTTGATCACGTAAAGCGGTGCAATTGGATGGATTTTGTGTGGGTTCCTACTGATTTTCATGTTTCTACTTTTGTACAAAGTGGGGTTGATCCTTCTAAGGTTGTGAAGATTGTGCAGCCTATTGACGTCAAATTCTTTGATCCCCTTAAGTATGAGCCATTAGATCTGACTTCGAAAGGAAAATTGGTTTTAGGTACAAGAAAATCAGATTCAAGTGCCAAGGAGTTTGTGTTCTTGAGTGTGTTTAAATGGGAGTATAGGAAAGGATGGGATGTATTGTTGAAAGCATACTTGGAAGAATTTTCTAATGCAGATGGGGTTGCTTTGTATTTGCTAACAAATGCTTATCATTCTGATAAGAATTTTGGTAGCAAGATTGTTAAGTTTGTAAGGGATTCTGATATAGCAAAACCAGTTGAGGGTTGGGCTCCCTTGTATGTGATTGATAGCCACATTGCTCAACTTGATTTACCGCGAGTTTATAAGGCAGCTGATGCATTTGTCCTAGCATCTAGGGGCGAAGGGTGGGGAAGGCCTCTTGTTGAAGCAATGGCAATGTCTTTGCCTGTGATTGCAACAAATTGGTCTGGACCAACAGAGTATTTGACTGAGGAGAACAGCTATCCATTGCAAGTTGATAGAATGAGTGAAGTAATGGAAGGACCATTTAAAGGGCATCTTTGGGCAGAACCATCTTTTGGTAAACTGAAAGCTCTTATGAGACAAGTGACTAGTAACATTGACGAAGCCAATGCCAAAGGGAGAAAGGCCAGGGAGGACATGGTTAGAAGGTTTTCACCTGAGATTGTTGCAGAGATTGTGAAAGATCACATATACAAAATCCTTGACGATAAAGCATAGGGAGTAATTTTCTAATCTATTTTGATACCTAAACTGCTTGTCTAGTAACTTTGTACAAAACTCAAGATCAAATATGGCTTGCATAATGGTTGGGAGATTTTCCCCAACTTAAAGAGCCGGTCCCAAGCTGCAGAAAGATGTGATTTGGTTGATAAATTGATCGTTTTATGTAGATTATAGCAGTTTTGTGAGAAACGTTAAGAAAATACAATCATGTGAACTTACGTCATACATTATTCATTACCAGGAAAGTTGTAATATTCTAGTGATATTCAATACACTGCAAAAAGTCTGGTTCTGTAAATTAATTTATGATCACGTATGCAATGATAATAGATTAATAGCATTGCAAAAACTTGTAACTTAATATTATTGAAGATAAGGAGTGAAAACGGCAAAAACTTCCTTGTAGACAGGCTTCTTGAAATCAACAGCCTGCAAAGAAACCGAAGCAAGCAAAATTAGAAATCAACACAAGGAAAAATTTCAAACTTGTTCATGTATGAACTAATGTTGGGAAGGTAAACTGACATGCTCAATGACTTGTTCCGGCGACATCCATGACCACTGACCAAACTCGGGTTTCTCAGCCCCATCACCCAGAAGATTGATCTCTTCCTCTTTTCCAGTGAACTTAAGGAGAAACCTGTATTTTTGCATTTGTATGGTTACAAAGCAATAAAAGAAAAGCTGATTGGATGACACATTAGACTTAAAAAAATATGGTTGGTTCTAGGAAGCCAACGCAGAAATAGTAAGCTTGCATATTAACCTCTGCAGAAAATAATCATAAAAAGTACAAGCACAAATCCACGTACTTCTACTTTCTAATGTTACCCAATCCAAGCCTATTTGAACCAGAGCCAGAGCCCCTATGAAACATCTATTCTTATTAAAAAAGAAAAGCAGTTAAGAATTGGACTGTAATTTCATATTTTTTTAGTCTATCTTCCAATCCGGAAACAGTTTATATGACACATCTACGGGTTAAAACAAGACACTTACCACTTTTGTGCTTGACCTTTCCAGTCAGATCCCCATTGATGTTTAAGTTTTTCCCTGATGTCAGGAGGAAAATCGTATTTCAACCAATGAGGTGTCTGCATTCGTATTTGAAATATTCAAATTAGCAATTCACAAAAAATATCAACGTCAATACAATAAGGCCATATAACAAATACATAGTTGTGACAAAACCTCAACCAACAAAGGTGTTGCAACATTAGTCACCCACCCCAACACACATAAAACACAGAAGGGCATATGTATAAATTTGGTGTAAAAAGGCTTAAAATGATCTTAAAACTTGGACATGTTAGATTATCAAAGATTTAACTTCGCGCAAAAAATCATTGCATTGATAAAAATTAGAAAATTTAAATTCACTAAATCCAAGTAAAATATAATGAAAGACACAAAGATCTCAAGGTATCACAATCAAAGCACAAAAACATATTGCCAATGATAAAGTAGAATGGTTGAATGAGTTCCAGTTACAGTGTAGACCATGAAGAAAAAGACAAATGATGTGATATGCATTTAAATACAAGAATGTGACAACAGTATAAAAAAGAAGCAGGCAGAAAGACAGAATTAGATAACACAGCAGTACACCTATATCGATGGCAACAGAGCAATTACAATATCTATCTTAAATATCGCAAAATAATAGTCAATAGACTCAAAAAGTTGAATAATGGGATTGAATAGAAAACATTTACTATTTGCTAGCAGCCATCCAGTTCTTAGTATAACCACTACAACATGCTTCGAAAATCTTGTACCACAACCCTGAGGTTCTAAAATCTGTGAAATACTTCCCTGCAATTAGTTGCGTGTCACTAAAGTTACTATTTGGCATAGCTTCACCTTAAATGCTAGTTTGCATCATTTTTTCTCAGTTGACCCACTATTTTATTCCAAGATCCCAATTCAACATAAATTCATGACAAAGTGGGACCTCTTTAGGATTTGCTCCAGCCTTGATAGTTATCTAAAGTTATGAAAAAAAAAGTATCAAAATAACGATGGTTAAAAAAATATGGCCAAATGGCATTATGGGAATTACAAATTGAAAAAGAATAAAAGGGAGTTCATTCTTTCTAGTGGTTTTCTCTTAATAATACAAACCTCTAATTTATTTCTTAAATCATGTTATTTTTATTATCTCTTAACCCATAGAAAAATTGTCTATACATTGTATTCTAACATTTTTTCTTAGTCCATAATTGCGAAAAAACACAAGCACAAAATAGTCAATTTGGATCACTTCAAGAAAGTGAGGACAAAATTAAAATTTTGATGGACAATTCTAAGTCAGACAGTTGTTAAGAGGGGCAGCATTCAAGGAAAATCAAATATTAGTTAGGTGAGCATATTTGCGCTACACATAAGGACGTTAATGAAACTTTATTGAAAATCTTTACAAACATTTAATAAAGTTGCCCTAAAAGATGTAAGTACAAGTAATAACAAGAAGTAAAAGCCAAACCTCAGCAAGAACTTGTGCAGACTTTATTCCAGTCTCTTCTCTTAATTCTCTAATGGCTGCAACTTTTGGATCTTCACCCTCATCAATGCCACCCTATTCAACAAGTTAAGTTGTATTGAGATGCTACTAGATGTCATATAAAAGAAGTGCATTTTCCAAAATGAAAATTAAAGACACTGCAACCAGCTTAACAATAAATCGTGATTTCTTTTAAATGTGTATGAAAATGATCCAAATTAGAGCTATAAGTAATAATCGCCAAAGGTTCACTCTCCAATTTCTCAACATAAGAAATATACACGATCCCAAAAATTATAAGAAATGAGTTAAGCAACATAAGTTGGTGTCATAACTTTGAGTTGATAACATTACACATTTACCAAATAATTGGAATAATACACTGCACAAAGCCCCAATTTCTCATAGCCTGCTGGTCAAAATGGTTGGGGTAGGTTAATACAGCGTCAAAAACATCACCAAATTTCAGTAATGTCACCAGACACATAGTTTTGAAAAATCAAATATTTTGCTTGCAATTTGGAATGCCAATAACAATTATAACTTTTAATGTTTCCAGAAACCTAGGTCCAAATCTGTTAGTGAGATTTACCCTAGTGTGGTTGCCTGTCCAGTATTAAGAAACCTTTAATTAACACTCAAAATAAAACCTAGAAACAAATATTAACATTCAGTATATATACCACTGCTTTATCCCATATTTGGCAGCCGTTAAATTTGCATTGCCCTCTTATATCAACTCAAGAGTTGGTAAAGAAACATGCCCAGATATTACTATTACAACTTTCTAAAAAGAAATATCTGATGATTTGGACATGAACATACAGCAACATTTCTCCCAAGAATAGCTAATAATCTATTTTTTTTCCCGGAAAATTCTAGTACGCGTAAACTAATAAACCGTATACAACTATGACTAGGACTACTTTGTACCAATCCAAGACTGCTAATTTCATTATCATAAAATGACAAGAAGTCAAAACTTACCTGGGGCATTTGCCAAGAATCGGGTATATCGAGTCTGGAGGCAGCAAAAATCTGAAATTTGTATGCAAAACGAACATCCTATTATCATTAAATTAATATAGACAAAAACACACACACACAGACAATTCACAATTCCGAGATAGAGATGATTATTAGACCTTTTTGGAAGAATTGATTAGACAGATTCCGACATTTCTTCGATAACCCTCTGGAGGGACGTCCATGGATGAACGAACGAGCGGCCACTTGGAAAATTTGGAGAGACTAGAAGGGTATTTTGGGAATGTAAAACAAAGGTTAGATGGATTGCGAAGAAAAGTAGAGGAATGACTGAGTGGAGGATTTAAGAATATGGCCCGGCTCAAAGTCTGTGCCATAATTTTCTTTCCATTTTCTTTGACACTCAATAGTTTATACGAAAATATTATTAAATTATTAGCAAATATTTGTTTAAAAATAATTTACATTTAGGATGTAATTCTACTATTAATTTATTTTTCCAATTTTTAATATTAATTTTAATTATGTGTTTAAATTTATTATGAAAATAAAGACCAGGAAGCCCCAATTAGAAGAATTTTAAGAAATAATACACACATTTTTAATATACTATTATTTTCTTATGGAATTCTGTTGAATAAAATAAGAAAATTTTCTCATAAGATGGTAAGATATATAAAATAGGATTGGTGAATTTCTTTTGTCAATCACAATCAACAAGGATATTAAATCATTATACATTTTAAGCAAATGGTTGAGTTACAATATTTAACATAAAATTATTTATTTGAGATAAGGACCGAAAACTGACAAAACTTCCTCGTAAACACACTTCTTGAAATCTACTGCCTGCAAAGTCATCAAACCAACCCAAATTTTAGAGAACAAACACCACAGCAGAATATATTGTCCCAAAGAAAATTCATATTCCAAAAAAACTTAAGGTCTACTGACATGCTCGATTATTTGTTCCGGTGTCATCCATAACCACTCGCGGAACTCCGGTTTCTCAGTGCCATCACCCTGGAGATTGATCTCTTCTTCCTTCCCAGTAAACTTAAATAGATACCTATATTGTTGTAGTCTTACTTCAGAAAGACAATAAACCAAATGCAGATTGGAATTGGCATTAAAACTATAGTACATAGCATCATCATTGTGAAGCAGCTACTGCAGAGCTAAAATGGAGGGCAAAGTCTTCGGAGAAATGCACTCCGAAACTATTGGCGTAAGTCTTTCTGTTCTATTTTATAACTGTTAGTCAACAAAAGGAAATCAAGGAGACTCATTGCTGAGTTGGTGTTTGACGTTGCCTTGTGTGGGGCTTCGTCAACTCTACAAGTACTGGTCATGTATGGACCTCTACATACGTATGCTGAGTTATTGTAGTCTTTTCTTCACAATGAATAATAAACAAATCCCCTCTCCCGTAGATGTATCATACCTCAAATATTTCCTAATCTCAACCAAACTGAAGTTGTGCCTGGGTTACATGTTAAATTCGTCTGTCAATTCTAAGGGCTGGGGCTAGAATGGTCACCAGTTGAAGCCACACACACACACACTGACACCCACTAGCCGTTTCCTATATCTAAAGTCTATCTTCCAATCTGGTTGTGTTTCTGGTCCAAATAATCTGTAATGCATCTAAGGGATAAACCGATTGCATATTCAGATGTGTGTGCTATCATTTTTCAGGTCGTTGATGGAGATGCAAGTTACTCACCATTTCTGAACTTGGCCTTTCAGGAAGTATCCCATATGTTTAATTCGTTCCCTGACTTCAGGGGAGAAATCATATGTTACCCAATGAGGAACCTGCATTCATATTTGACTTAGCAGGAAAGTACTATTAGACAGACACTCCTATAATTGAATGCAGAAATGGGAAACAGTTATATATGAAAGAACTAGTAAAAGCCAAAACCTCGGCAAGAAATTGTGCTGTGCAAATTCCTGTTTCTTCTCTTAATTCTCTAATTGCCGCAACTTTTGGATCTTCACCCTCGTCAATACCACCCTGTTCAACAAGTTAACTTAAAGATATGCCACATAAAAGAAGTAAATATTTCAAAATGGAAAACCTGAGGCAATCTTACTGGCTTCACTTCAACTATAAAATACTGCAATTCCTAGCTCTGATACTAATTAGAGTGGACGTATCTTTATATACATGTGAAAATATTCCAATACAAGCAAACATGTTCAGTCTCCATTTATTTTTTCTTCATTTGATAATCTAGAAATCATAATTCAAAAAACCCACTCGAGATCAGTCTCCATTTCATTAACATTATAACTTACATAATCCCATAATTGGTAACAAATGCATTAAACAACATTTGTTAACGTTTAAAAAAAATTCTTATAAAATTTACCATAAAAAATTTTTTCAATGAAGTAAAACGAAAACAATCAAATTCCGGTAACTTTACTGGAATTCTGCAACATTTTAACATTTGCAATTTGGACTTTCATATAAAGTGCAGGAACATTAAAAAAAAAAAAATAATAATAATAATAATAATCGCTTTCCATTCGACACAGTTACCTGGGGCATTTGCCAAGCTTCGATTACATGGAGTCTTGAAGCAGCAAAGATCTGAAATATTTACGCATATTCACAGTCATTTTATTAGTTAATATAAACGGGAAAAAAAATAGACAAAGATTAAGAATTCAGAGAGTGAAAGGTTATTAAGTAAAACCTTTTTGGAAGAATTGATGACACAGATACCAACATTTTTCCGATAGCCTTCAGGAGGCCAGTCTGTTGGTGAACAACACACAAGTGGCTGGGTAATAATTTTGGCCCGTTTAGGAGGGTATTTGGGGAATGCAAAACAAGCATCGGAGGGATTAAGAGGAGAGCAAGAAGAAGGGCGAAGTAAAAAATTTGAGGAGGTGAAGTGGGTTGAAGCCATGGACATTCTTTTCAAATAGCTGCAGGTAGCTTTGCTTGGGTGAAGTTCTATGAACTTTTGTTTTCGTTCCTTACTTAAAGACGCTTTCATGATCGGAACATTTGTTTAGAATAATTTTCTCGAAACAACGTTACAGGAAAATGGAAACGGTGAAAACAGTGTGATTCGAAAATATTGAAATTTTTTTTTTAAAACCCAAAATTGATAATAATAATAATAATAATAATTTATTTTTTAAACGATAAGCTATATTAATTATACAAAAATTTTGGACAAAATTGTCTATATAAAATATCAATCCACACATCCTTACTGGAAAATTTTTATATCAGCCATTAATATTTATAATATTATCATATCAAAACCCTAACATCACTAGAAATTAAATTATAATTTCAATTTCATATAAATATCTAACAAATCAATTTTTTTTCATCAAATTGAAGACAAAGAAACTGAACCTTCAGTAAAAAGTTGCAAATGTGGTGTGCCATTTTTTAGTTGTGAAGGGTAAGTTTATATGGAATAGGCGAAGAATGAAAAAAGTAATTTTGATAATAAAAACCAAAATTGATATATAAAATATTATTATTTATAAAATTACCAAGAGGGTGTTTGTCTTTATTTCGTAAATTAAGCTAACTTATTTATTTATGATATTTTTTGAGTTTGTAAGTCAAAAAAATTAAGTTGAAAGAATCAATTTTCCACGGTAATTTTTATAATCACTCTATTTATAAATTATTTTAACCAAACATATTATTATATTACCTCGTTAAATTTTAAATTTTCACTATATTTTAAGCTTATAACCTAGGTTTGCTTTAATCAGCTTTTTTTTTTTTCATATTAATTTTAATTAATCTAAAATTATTCATATAAAATTTTAATAAAATATTTGTCTATATAATGTTTGTTTATTTAATTCTAAAATCATATTATATTATAACATAATCGAAATAAATTTTTATAATATTATGATAAAAAATTGAGTTAATATATTTATTATTTGAAAAAAAAAATTTAATATTCTATTTTAGTTATTTTAATAATAAAAGCGTATTTACAAGCATTATTTTACTAAACACATTAATTATTTATCAAACATTTATAAGTGATATAACTAAATATATAACTATTTAAAATTTAGCTTGTAAATTAATTTTTATAAATTAAGTCAAATAGACTCTAAATATGATTAATTATGTTTACACTTGAAAATTTTAATTTAAATATTTATTATTATTATTATTATTATTTTCATTTAAGAATTAATGTGCATTAAGATTGCTTATAAAAAAAAATTTATAAAGCTCAATGTATTTTTGAGGATTGAGATAAAAAAAAAAAAAGGTCGAAGGACTTAATCCCACTCAAAGATTTTATAAATGATAGTTTTATTCATCAATTTTTAAAAACTTAAAAATTTATTTATTAACTAAAGTTAATAATTAAATTTAACTGTCGACTGTTAATATTAATAGTCAAAAAAATATTTTTTTCTTTATGAATAAAAATAATTTTAAAAATAACAAAATAATAAAATGGATATTGAAGAATTATTAAAATATTAAAAAATAAATTAAAAATATTAAAATTTATAGACATAGTAAAATTTAAAAAAAATTAGAAAACAATGGCTATTATCATCTGTAACATTGCTAATGGTGATGATCATTGAATACCAAACAAAATAGTTAAAAAATATTATTTAATTCACGAGGAGATCAGATTTGATCATTTTTGCTCTCAATGGTTATAACTTGAGAAGCACAAACTCCACTTGCAAATCTTTCAACCAATTCAATAACTCATTCTCGGATTTGTTCCTTAGCTTGAGAATTTTTATTCTTATCATTACATTTAAGGAACAAATAAGTAACTGATCGAGAAGCAAGATGACTTTATGATTATTTTGAGATGTTGTTGTTTTTTATCCATGGTTGTGCCTTCTTGATTGACTATGTTTACCAAGATTAAGTGTTTCAATTTTTATTTTAAATTTTTATTTTTTAAATTTTAATTTATAATTATTTTATATTTTTATTATCTTTTATTTAATTAAAGTTATTTTAATTATTTTTATTAAAAAGATTGACATAATTAGATAAAAATTATTTCATAACTAAGTATCTAAATTTAAAAAAATTGATAAATAAAATTTTATCAGTGGATTTAATTCTTTTCACCTTAAAAAAAAAATGTCGATTTTCTATTTTTTCTTTTGTTTTGAGCAGCAGCTTTTGCCCAAGCATAAAAAATAGGAAATCGCCAGTTTAACAAAGTAAAGGTGAAAAATGGCTTTCTGACTTATTTTAACTGACCATAAATAGTCGATAAAAACGTTTTTTCACTAATAAAAATGTTTGGTGCGTGAATTAAGATAAACGAATAAAATAATATACTTCAATAGTCACAATTTAATTTATGGCTTGCAATAAACTAAATATTTTTCTCATGACTCTTTATATTTCATCTAATTTTTATATTATTAAATAAATGATGTAAACTTGTTTTTATGATGATCGTTTTTAACATTTATTTATTACTCACCAAAACAGTATATGGTTGACCCACCACGTGGACCTTAGGTCCAATTTGAGATTCCCAGGACAAAGGACCGGTCATGCGGTCACTCGGTGTCTGTAAGAAAAAAGCACATTCATTTTATGGGCTGCCGCAAAAAATACAGATATTGCCAATGCTTTGACGCAGAAAATAATCTAAAATGAGCTTGTTTTGAGATTGAATTTAAATATACTATTTGGATAAAAAATTAGTTTAATAATATAAATTTAGTGTATCCACATATTTATTATTATAAAATACTAATAAGTGAAATAGTAGATAAAACAGACATAAAAATTTTAACGTGTTTCGATCAGAAGATCCAAATACTTATAATTTAAATACTAATTGATGTGTATTATACATAAAATTAATAGAATTAATACAATGAACCTTGACACAAGAATTATAATGCGGTAGATTGTCCTTGTGTAGATGAGAGTTGAGGTGTTTTTTATGACGAAAGATGTAAGTTCAGAGTTTGAATCCTGCATAAGGTGAGAGGATATGGTCGATGAGTATTCACATGACTTCTCAGATTAGTTGGAGTGTATGTTGTCTTTCCACTATACCATATGAGATTATGCACCCCTTGTGAGTGTAAAAAGGTGTTTGTGTCGTCATGACTTTTCTAATACAAGTATGTTAAAACTTCTTAATAAGCTAGCTATGTTGATGGATAGACTTGAAACTTAACTTCTATCACACATCATATATTAGATTTCTTATAAGGAATAATGTAGAAAGGACATTTGTATCTTTGGTATTGAAGTCAAGTGAAAAATGAAGAGCTTGTTGGGAAGAGACCTTGAGATATTTCTTGAAGGCTTGACATTCCTATGGTACTTGACTTTTGCCTATAGAGGCAATACTACGATAAGTATATGTGCTACTTTGAGTTAGTTATTTCTTTATCTTTTTCTCGATTTGACTAGTTTACTTATGTTGGCAACTTTCAAGAAAAATTTTACCATTGAAGAAAAAAAGGGTATGAATTTTTAAGGTATGCTATACGCTCAAAGTTAGAATCAGTAATAATAGGAAAATGCTTGTGTGACGAAGGTTAGGATTGTTGTAGATGGTAATCTATTTTGGTTGGTCTGAGAAGAGTTTCAGATGGAATGCTAACATTTCGAATGCCTATGTTTTGGAAGTCTTAGCTCATTGTTTTGTTAAAATGAAAGGATTCTTGAGACTAAGTTTATCTTATGGCTTATAACTTAAGGAAAAGTTCAATAACAAAAGAACTATGGTCGTTCCTTCCTTACTACACAACATAACGACTTTTACTTGAGAGAAAAAAAAATACATGATTTGATGAATAAGCTCGCTACTCTATCTTCCTTTATATTTGTGGACTAAATGAATGTAATCGTTTATGTACTCTTACTCAAGTGTATTGTGCTTTGTAATTATAAATGAATACAATGAATAAAATAATGTCTTTGGTACTCTAATTATCTTTTTGTTTTATTGTTTCCATGCTTGTAAGGATCTTAACATACAACATTTATGTGATTAGTGGTCAAATATGAGAGAGAATGAGTACTTAGACATATGAGAGTATGTTGTTCAAGACAATATAAGGTTATATATCAAATTAATAAGGTTTTAGGACATACCTTTACTTAGTGGAAATAAACATTTTGGAAATGTAAACCATAAAACCCTTGCATTTTTTGTTGATCCCTAAATTGATTATGTTGACAACCATAAAGGAACCTTTACTCACAAGCCAAATGGAGTTGCCTTCATCTAACAAAGTCTTAACCACTTTCAAAAGTCTCTTAAGTTTTCCAAGAAATGATAACTCTATGCAAGATCCATTAGAGAAGCCACCAACAATCTTTGGAAATCAAGAAATCTCACAATGCATGAAGAAGTAGTAGCTTTGTGCCTGTGATGTGACGTTTTAATGCTTCGTTGCGACTCCCAAGCTTTATTTTTGTTGGTCACTAGCAATCACCACGACATTGTAATGTTATGTCTTAATGCCCACATTATGGAGTTGCTACATGTCTTCCTCACCGTGGCATGATTCTGGCCCTTGTTCAACATGTAAGTCATTTGTTTAAGTTTCCTTGTTTTACCCCTTTTTAATCCTTTTTAAGTATATTTTAGTCAAATTTCACTAAATTTCAAGCTTTGTAAAGTACATATAAAAGACTTCTCTCTCTTGTGTAAAGGTTAGATTTTGATGACTAATACAAAAGTTTGATAATTTTTCCTTTAAAAAACTTGAACTTGTTAGATCTTGATTTTTCAATCTATCTTTATCCATTCTTTAAGTAAGGCAAATTGATGGTAATTTGATTCAAGTT
The DNA here is from genome assembly GCA_026122585.1 of Anacardium occidentale. NCBI lineage: Eukaryota > Viridiplantae > Streptophyta > Magnoliopsida > Sapindales > Anacardiaceae > Anacardium > Anacardium occidentale. The sequence goes on along the minus strand of JAJEJH010000684.1, from coordinate 73,039 downwards.
AGCGGAACTTTATCCTTTAGGCTTGATTATTATCTTTGCAACTTTTATTCCTTAATTAAGTCTTTGGTGTGATTGTATGAGAAAACTATTATCTTCTATCTTTCCCCAACATGTGACCTTATTTGTTGGGAGATTGCATGTTGATTGAGAATCATTTGCTGGATGGACATTGATCACTTTTTGTGATGATAGTCATTTGGGTAATAATATAGTTTGAGCCAGTAGCCATTTAAGCGATGATGAAGCTTGACTAAAAATTGCAAAGCAAATTGTGAATTTGCTCACTTTTTATAAAAGGTCTAACATCTTGATGTGAGCTCCTAGTTTGCATGACAATGACATGTGATGTGAGTTATAACTAGCATACCAAGTTGATAGTATACAAGTTTACACTTTTGGTTAACTGAAGTTATATAATTTTTGGATGTTTTGCATGTGATGGTTGGAATGTTGTTGGCATGAATTATCATTGGACAACATAAGTTTATACTTTCTCGACTTTATGTGAGTCATGTTCGCACGTGCGAGTTGGTTTGTCTTTGGAATTGGTATACACTCCTAAACCACACATAATGGTATGACTTTTAGGACACAAATATGGATTTAAAGCACTTAACATCTTTAAGGTAAAAAGTGTTTTAGTTTGTACATTAAGTCACTCATTAACCTCTTAACATGAGTTACTTTTTTAGCATGATGAAAGCCGATATTAACCTAATATCGATTATCTCTTGAACATTGAACTTAGATGCCTTAACCATTTAGATGTGTTAGAGCATTTCATGTGAATAATATAAACCTCATAGGCTCTGCACACTAAAGGATAAAGCTCTTATTGACGCAAGTTATGCTCTATATGCCTATAATTGATTCTAATATCTATATTTGATGACCTCTTCTAGTAGACTCAATAGGGCATTCAAACAATTATGTAGGTATGACTTACAAGTCTGGGGACTATTGTCATCACACTTATCAAACCCCATTGTAGTACTAACACTTAAGGTGTTTAAGCAGATATTGTTCTTCAATTAGAAGTCTTACTTTGTGGGTTGATAGATTTTATCCACTAATTATTCTACTATGCTTTAGGTTAGATAACTTAATACATCTTGTTTGTTCTAGTTAACTAGGGTACCATTAAGGGGTGGCAAATTGTAACATCTTTTCCAAAAGTACTACCCTTGGGAGGGAAGCACTAATACATTAAATTAAAAAGAGCATGCATAAACTTAAAACTTGTATTCATACAACATATAATGTTACATTCCAAAAATACTCGTCATTAAAAGCAATTGCAAAAAGGTCAAAGGATGTCATAAATAAGAATCATAAACCCTCATAAAATTTAATAGTGTAACACATAATTAATAAAACCATACATAATCTTAACATGAAATAATTGAATACATAAATAGTCTTAAAAAGACTACATTGTCTTCATGCCCAACTCTACATTGAAACTCTTACATTATAACCAGTACGTTTATCTGTTACTTATAAAACAGTAAATAATATAAGAATGAATGATGAATCACCTAGTAAATAGAAGATTCCTCTTAAATTTAACTTATTCTTTATTTTAACCTTAACTTGGTTCCGTGCTATCTCAGTCATTGAGAATGCCTTTTTTGGACTATGAACTTTGATAATATAGAACTTACATCTCAGAATTAACTTGGTAACACCTATGGTCCTCTTTAGTCATCTCGAAAAACACCAAGGTAACTAATTTACATTGAATATCTCTTGGTCATCTAGGCTTTTAGAATCTTATGCTACAATGACTTTTTTATTTCATAAAACTTAGTAAGAACACTTAAATATTTATGATAACTAAAATATTTATATCGATTAGACTAATTCATGATAGAGAATTGACATCCCGGTAAAGTAGGTCAAATACTATGCAATCCATTTTTCTTTCACATATTATTAGATTGAAAATTACAATGCCTTATTGTGTGCATGTGTCGAGAGATCCTCACAAGCACTTTCTCATTTTTTTACAAATTTATTTTTACTTATTAAATTTTTTGAACAAGAATATCATCATTTTTTCAACTAAAATAACAAGTAATATTATAATATATTTTAGAAAAAAAATATATTGGCAGTAAAATGATACCAAAAGTTAGTTTAATTAATTAATTTCATCATTTGACAACATAAAAAATCCTAATATATTCTTAATATAAAAAATGTCTTTAAAAAATAAACATATTAGTTTAACCCAACACAATACTATTTATATCCAACAATCTTCTAAATGAATTTAGATAAAATAATATATCCATATTTTTTTATTGTTTCCAATTAAACACAATAATTATTTATATACATGAATTTTACCATTAATGATTTATACTTAATAATCTTTTAAGTAATCTATTTTCATAATAATCTTTTAATTAATTTATTTTTATAATAATATTTTATTTTCATTAATAAAAAATAATCGAAACTAATTGCACCCTAAGGAATTTTTTTGTTGTTCAATCAAACCTGTAATTATCTCAATGAACTTGAAATTTATTCTGGATCATTGAACTTAATTTTTTTCTAGAAAAATTCTTAATAAATCTCAAAATTTAAGTTTCAGTTAAAATCAAATTATAGTCAATGTAATTAAATATCCCATCCCTAGTACATCTCCTAACATAATTCTAATCTAGATGAAGTTTTGTTGGAGAAATAATGTTTTCAGGGTACCTTTATATAAAAGGCCAAAGGACATTTTCCCACCCATAGTTTGAGGCGGGGACAAAGTCCCACCCGCTGAGTTTTAAAAGCCCAGAGTCCCATCCTTCATCCAATTTCCATCCAATTTCATTAACCAATTTTATGAAATGACAAAACTACCCTTATTAATAAAAATAAAAATAATATTTAAATATATTAAAAATTTTAAAAAAATTTTTAAAAATTTTATAAAATTATAAAAAATAATTTAAATTTAAAAAATTAAAAACCAGCCACCGCCGCCCCCGCCGTGTCGGCGGCGATGGCGGCATCAAATGGCACCAGGTGGCCGTTCCGGCCATCTGGTTCCAAAGGAGGCCAGATCTGGCCACCTCCGCCAGAAACCTTGGCCGGAAACAGCCGTTGGGGGGCGGCGGTGGCCGGCTTTTAATTTTTTAACTTTAAATTATTTTTTATAATTTTATAAAAATTTTTAAATTTTTGTTATAATATTTTAATATATTTTTATAAATTTTAACTCTAAAATGACAAATTTACCCATTGACTTATTGTTGACTGTTAGATTTAACAGTCAATAAGTGGCATTTCGGGTTTTCTAAACTCAGCGGGTGGGACTTTGTCCCCGCCTCAAACTATGGGTGGGACAATGTCCTGTGGCCTATATAAAATTTGTAGATAGACTTGCTTCTTTTTAGGATTTGAATCCAAGAATAGATTACTTCCATGAAAAATTCAAATTCAGATGGTCCTCTTGGTAAAATTGGAAGTCAAATGTACCTCTTAGTAGAATGTTTGACTATATTTAAGGGGAAAAAAAAACGTTTCTATCATTTAACTTGATCCCAACGGCAAAATCTCATTCATGCGGACGTTTATGGTACGTTGATTTTAAATGGACTCTCAGTACAATTCAACTCGAGTCGAAGAAAAGAAGCATCAAGAATGTATTATAAAAGTTTACATAACCAAACCCTAATTAAAATTATGCATAAAAAATAAGGAAGAGATAATCAAATAGAGAGTCAAAATGAAATTTGCTGGTGGGGCAACAACAAAGCCAAATGGATGCTCTAAGTGTTGGAAGAAATTATACTTTTTCTTCTTATATTTCATGCATTTGGCAGTTACGGCTGAACTCTCATAAACTATCTATCCTTCTGATTCTCCATGTAGATCCAAAGCGTAAATATAAATATATTTCATAACTCTCCCTTCTTCTTTGTATTTTCATGGTGACAAGAATGGCAGACTTTCCTCCGAACCCAGAGGACGGAGAGCTCTGGATCCCTTCCGAAATCATACATGAAATCACTTCTACAAATGTCACAGTTTCACCCCCAGAGCACACCGTTTTCTCTCACCATCCTCCTCCTCATCCTCCTGTTGCCCAAAATTTTCAAGTTAAATACTTAACTTCCCACTTTCATTTTTTCTTTTACCGTGTCTTTAAGGCCATCTCATTAGTTTTTGGCTTGCAAAATTGCAGATTTGCTTTGGTTCTTTTGGTATCAATCAAAATGGTGTTCAACGTGAAGTTGCAGGTCCCCCACCGTTCTGTTCATTTCCCAACACAGTTACACCCGCAGTACAGGTGAATCAGAATTACCCTTCTTTATTTGTTTTGGAAAACAAGAAATAAGCGTTCGGTTTCGTGTTTTTTAAAAAAACTCGAAAAATATATCTCATTATACATAATTCCACAAACTTGCAATCAAACTGTAGGGTCATGAAAAAAAAGAAAGCACTGTTTATGTTGAAAAATATGGAGGGACCGGTGTCTTTCTTCCTCTTCCTCGTTCAGCAAATACTTGTGCAAACCCTGAGGAGATTGGATCAAATCCTGGAGTTTCCACTCCAAAGAAGAAGAAAAAGGGTCAGTTAATCTAATGTTGCATATATGGAAATTGTTATTCTTTTTTTATTTATAGTAAATTTTGAGTTTCTTGAAAGTTGGTTTAGAGTGATGATGTTTAAGTGTGTCGTATAGTTCCCGAATATGGGTTAAATCATTTATGAAAGTTTGTTGTTCAGTTGATTAATGAAGCTGAAACTGGCTGTTCATCATTCTATGGTAGGGTTTGCATTTATGTAATTCGGTTATGCCTTCTAAACCACATGTTCATGCATTTAATAATTATGGGTTTTGCTGCTATGTTTGAACTTTTCTGTACTTAGATAAATCTAAAGTAAATTCTTATAAACTTTTGCAATAATCTTGATAAAAATAATTAATATGCATTTGATGCTGTAATATTATATATATATATATCAGTAAGAAATCCATTATCAATGTTCTTGAATATTCATTGTTAAATATTTGAAATATGTAGGTATGAAGAAAGGAGGAAGTAATGAAGATATGAAATGCTGCAGCTTGAAGGAGGAAATTCTGGAAAAGAAAGAGCAGTACTCTCAACTTCCTTCTGGGATTTGTTTGCCCCAGGATTGGACTTACTGATTTTAATAAAAGAAGACCCTTGTTCCTGAACTTAACATCTCCTTTAGGAGAAAATGAAATAAATGAATAAAAAAATAATTCAATTTGAATATTCTATCTGCATTGAAGGTCAAAGAGATTGTGAATATTGATGGGTTTGGAATGGATTATCTTGTCCGAACTTGGTAAATTTAACTAGAGGAGAAAAATAACCGTCACATTATCAACAAATAAATATATAATGAACACATGTAATTATTTAATCTAATTTATAGTAAAAAAATTAATAATAATGTCCATAGCAAGAAAAGTAAAAGAGAAGAAGAAACTTGAATTGACCCAAAAGACAACAGTTTGGATACCATGTCAAAATCTAATCGAACACCCCTCTATATATCTGCAAGTATGTCAACTTCTCGCCGTTGCCCCACGTCTTTACCAAATCTTCTTCCTTTTCAAATAATCTAATAATCAAACTACCCATTTTCCATCCAAGAAGCAGAAAGAAACAACGAACAAAAATGGTGGTGGTGGGAGTTACCGGCATGGAGTCTCTTTCTTTGAGTGAAAAAGCCGCCAAAATGAGGGAGTCTTTGCAGAAATCGCAAACGATTACTGATAATGTTGTGTCGATTCTTGGCTCTTTTGACAACCGGCTCTCCGCCCTTGAAACAGCCATGCGTCCTACTCAGGTTATATTTCATTAATTTTCTTTTTGTTTGGTTCGCGGGAAAGTTTGAGGGAAATGAAGCGAATCTGGGTTTTCTCAGTTTAGAGTTGCGGTTGGTGAATACCCAGAAAGGCTAAATTGTTACTTGATGTGGTTTAGTTGACTTTTGGATCGGATCTGGTCAGCTCCATAAGGGGGATTTATTTTTTTGAAGTGATTTGTTTGGTCTCTTGATTGTGTAGAGCAAGATTTGTTGCTTAATTTTAGTATTTATTTATTTAATTTTGATTTTCAGATTAGAACACATGCAGTCAGAAAGGCTCATGAGAATATTGATAAGACTTTGAAGGCTGCAGAGGTTATTTTGGCTCGGTTTGATCTTTCTCGTCAGGTTATTTTCAATGCTTACTGTGATTTTTATTTTTTTAGCTATTAGATCTCTTGGAATTGTTTATAATGGGGCTTGATGTATGGCTGTACGTTGGTTATGGTTTAATTTAGGCTTTTAGAGACCAATAGAGGTCAATTTTAGCAATCGCCATATCATTCCAATTCCTAAAAAATAAAATTCTACGCTGAGAATATGAAGAAGAAACCTTCCCCTTGATAGAAGATTGTGAGAGGTTGATAACCAATTCTAATTCAGTCAAGACCCCATTCTAGTTGAGATGGACGAAGAAAAAATAAATTGCCTTTGAGGTCTTTCTAAACCAAGCCCCACTTGAAGCAAGAAAAAGCACTTTGTTCCTCACCAGTTTAGAATCTCATGTTTTTGCATCTTCAAGAGTTCCATGTCTTTTCATGTCAAATGACCCAAAAAAGAGCTAGAACTTCACATTTGAAGGTGTCATGGCCTTCCTCGTTGTGGAAAGAGGGAAGGTCAGGATCTCCAAATAGCTCACTGGAAGTTGGTTTCTTTACAAGCATTTAACTAGAAAAATGAAGTCATTGTGCATTGGAGGGAGAGATCATCCTCTCTGTCAGCCTTATGAATGTGACAAATTTGTTGTCGGTTACCTTATCTGAGTAACTTCTACTCCACTTTCCAAAACTATAGTCCAACTGTAGACTTCAATTTTAGGGGGAGCATGAACTTTCATGTCAGGATATGGTTTTTCAAAATAAGATTTATAGTACTTTTTATAAAGTTATAGAGATGTTGTAGTTGATACAATTATTTAATCCTGAAGACCCTTATGATTTTATCTAGAATTCCTATCTATTAGGGTTAATATGAAAATTGGCCTTTGCTTAATTATTCAGCATCCATAAGTTTTCACAATAATATAATGCTTATATATAAATATTTAATTTTGTTCCTTTCCATTTAGGTTCAAGGTATCAAGATCTTTACTTGATGTTATGTTATTTTATGCTCATTATCTTTGTGTACAATTTTTTCATGGCTGTTAACAATTTGTTGTTCTGATTTATAGGCAGAAGCTAAAATACTTAAGGGGCCACATGAGGACCTTGAAAGCTACCTTGAAGCAATTGAGCGACTAAGAAGCAACATCACTTTTTTTAGCAGCAAAAAGAGCTTTAAAAATAGCGAAGTGGTGCTCAACTATGCTAATAATTTACTTGTCAAAGCCATTTCAAAGCTAGAAGATGAGTTTAAGCAGTTATTAGCTTCATACAGGTTTGTGTTGCCATTCTCCATACTATGTGCGGAAAAATGAAACTTTTTCAGTTGATTTTATTGATAGATAAATTGTACAATATGTAGTAGTGGACCTATTCTAAATAAGGACAAGATCCTCAAATAATAGGAAAGAATTAAACTAGAAGTATTTACACAATATTTACGTATAAATGAAAGATATTCTTCATAATGATAGGAGATATTCCAAGAATGCTAGTATAGAGATGTTAGGTATTTCAACACTCCCGTTAAGTTGATGATTGGATATTTTCCATTCCTAACTTGTCAGTTATCTTTCAAAACCTCAGAGCTGATAACTTTTTAGTCAATACATTGGCCAACTGGTTTGTTCATGACATATAAGGAGTTATGTTAACCCATTTTCTAGATCATTTTTTAATGAAAGGTTAGTCAATCTGAATATGTTTGGTTTTCTCATGTTGAACTGGGTTATGTGCTATACTAATGGCTAACTTGTTCTCACAAAATAACTTCAATAAACCCCTCACTCTAATCTTTAGGTCATTCAGGATAATTTTGAGCCATAAAATTTCATTAATTTCATGCACCATAGCTAGAAATTTTGCTTATGCACTTGATCAAACTACAACATTCTGTGTTTTGCATCTCCAAGTGACTATTTCCCTGCAATATAAGTACAATATCCAGTAGTAGATCTCCATCGGTTAGAGATCAAACATAATCTGCATCAATATATCTTTCTATAGTTAGCCTTTCTCCCTGTTTAAACAATATCCCTTTCCCAACTGTAGGCTTTAGGTATTAAAGGATTTTTTAAATCGCTTGAAAGTGTGCCTCCTTTGGGTCAAGCATAAACTAACTTACTACACTCATAACATGTGCAATTTTTGGTTGTGTAGTGAAAGGTAGATTAACCTTCCCACTAGACAGTGATGGTGCCCTTTGTCCACTGGATTCCTTTCTCTTGGTTAATTTTGTGATCTGGATCTATATGAGTGCTTGAAGGTTTGCTTCCAAGTGTTCTTGTTTCTCTTAGTAAGTTAAAAACATATTTTCTCTAAGATATGAAAATTCCTTGTTTTGAGTAAGCTGCTTTAATTCCCATGAAGTATGTTAATATCCTAAGTCTCTTTTTCTTGAAATCCCTAGAGAATTGATTTCTTAGTTTTTTTCTTTCCTTATTCATCATTTTTGGCCACAATGCTATCATCAATGTAAACTATAAATGTATAATGTTTTATGGAAAGGGTGTGATCACCTTGCCTTTGTTTTTTGCCAAGTTGAATCATGACCTTAGTGAATTGTCCAAACCAAGCATGAGGGGATTGTTTTAATCCATACAATGCTTTTCAAAGCTTGCTCTTTGGTCTAACTTGTTATTTCCATCAAATCATTGGGGTATCTCCATATACACTTTTTTTATGTCTTCATAGAGAAATGCAATTTTCACATCAAATTGTTGCAAATCCCAACCAAACTGAGTTGCTTGTGATAAGAGGTTTCTTATAGTGCTCTTTTTTGCTATAGGTGCGAAAGTTTTATTCCATGAGTTTGTGTAAACCCTTTTGAGATCAGCCTTGCCTTATGTTTTTTTAAAACTTCTATCTACTTTAAATTTTACAGTGTATACCCATTTGTAGCCAACCACTCTTTTCCTTTTTGTTCATGTGACTATGTCCTAGGTTCTATGTTTCTCTAAGGTACTTATTTCTTCCTTCATTGTAGTTTCCAATTCTCATCTCTTAGAACATCTTTTATTGCTTTAAGGGCCTCAATTGAATTAAGGTAGAAGGAAAAGTTTTGTGCTTTGAGAAGATTCATTAGGAAGATACGAAGTGTGATATGTAGTGTTTGGTACATGTTTGGGTGCCTTTTCAAAGGGCAGTGGGAAGATTGAGGTTTGAGGTAGCATCTAGAGGTATAGTTATTAGTAGGGTTGGATTTTAGTTGAGTTTGAATAAGCTTGAAATGAACTTTACTTGCAATTTCAATATTTTTGAGCTCAAGCTTTAAGGTGGTTCAGCTCATCAAGCTCGCGAGCTTGAAAAATTTAATTTGAATTGATTAAGATGTTGTTTTAACCAATACACATTAAAACGACATTGTTTTGATGATCTATTTTAAAATCTCATTAAGAGACTCGAGAAAAAGCTCTGCTTGGCAAGTCTTGAGCTCAATATCGTATCCACTAAACTTATTGAGCACGAGCTTGATTGTTTGTTAGTCGAGCTTAACTTCAATTGAATTCAAGCCTAGTTATTAGTATCCTATAATACACGATATGATATGATATTGGTGAAAAATGATATGTATACTAAGCTGTATTGAAAATTGATATCATACAGTAGGCATATCATATGATAAGATACATATTACTTATACAGATTGATACACTTTTTTTGAAAAAGTGATGTTGTGCTAGGGGCTTATTTGAAAATTTTAGAATTTTAGAGGGTGTTTTTAATATTTTTAAAGATAATTATGTGATTATTAGAATTTTTTATTATTTTATTTTTATTATTAAAAAAAGTATCGTATAATATAATACGATATGTGAACCACGATATGAAAAATTAGATTTTGATATACGATAAGATATGTGATTCGAATAGCATGTCTGGAGAGTTGTTAGGTGAATCTAAACCTAAAACTTGGAGTTGCTTTTAGGGTTGAAACAAACTGTACTCTCCTGTAATACTCTTTGAAAGGTTTTCAATTGGAATATGTGGTGTTTAAGGGTTTGTTTGACCACTGAGGTTTGACTTGTGGCTTGGATTGGTGATCGAGTTTCAACTGACTTTGGTTGAAGTTTGACTTTAGGCTTGGATTGGGGTCTCGATTGACTTGGTTGAAGTTTGACTCTTGGTTTGGATTGGCGACTAAGTCTCAATGTGTACTTGGTTGAAGTATAGCTCTTAGCTTAGATTGGTTGGATGTTAGGTTCATGATAGCCAAAATTTTCAAGTGATTCAGTTGACAAAAGTGAGTCATGGTTGGGCAGTAAGCTGTCAAGAAATACCATGTAACCTAAGCAAAAATCATTTTCACTTGTTTCCTCCCGTTGAAGTTGATTTTTGAAAAAGGGTTCATTGAATGTGACATCTAGAGACGATAACTTCCCTTTGAGAAGGATCATAAAATTTATAACTTTTTTGGGTTTTGGGAATAGCCCACAAAAACACATTCTTGAGCCCTAGGATTTAATTTTCCCTACTGAGCCTTATGAATACGGAGATTAGCTGCACATCTAAAATTTTTTTGAGGAAGTACGAGTTAAAACTGAATTCGAACACAAATAAATAAAGTTTCTATTAGACTTATTTTCCAAAATTCGAGATGGAAGGTGATTAATAAGACATGTAGCAATTAAAACAACTTCACCCCAAAGAGACTTAGGAGTGTTCGAATGAAATAGAAGTGCTCTAGTAGCCTCTAAGGAGTGTCAATTTCTCTCTCTTTACAATTCCATTTTGGCAGGGTGTTTCAACACATGAAGACTAATGGATTATTCCCTTAATTTTGAAAAAAATCAGAGTGTTTTATTGAAGTAGTCTATGACATTATTTGACCTAAACTGTTTTATTTTCTCAACAAATTGGGTAAAAATCCATGTTGTAGAATTGGGCAATTAAGGTATTAACATCATATTTATCTTTCATAAGAAAAAAATTAAGTTATTTGAGTACAATCATCAATTAAGATACAAACCATCTAACACCATTAAGACTAGGAATTTTCAAAGGACCACAAGCATGCTAATTAATTCGGTGATTCTTTGTAATTTGATAGATATCACACTTAAAATCTATAACAAACATGTTTCGAAAAAGATTGGAAACACATTTTTTGAAAGAAGAAAAAGGGGATGTCCAAGGCAAAGATGATATGCCCAAACCTTTTTATTAGATGAGAGTTAAAGTGGGACAAAAGCAAACAATCTTTCTTGTTGTTTTGCATCATTTTTAGGTGGTATAATTCATCATTTTCCTCAGAAAATCCAATCATCCTTCCTGAGATTAGATCTTGAAAAACACAATGGGAGTCAAAAAAGGTTATCTTGAATCCAAGGTCCTTGGTAAATTTTTTTATGGAAATAAGATCGGTGGACAATTTGGGAATATGCAAGACATTTTTTTTTCTTATAAGTCATATGTTTTGTAGCAACCGAGTCTAACACCCAAGAATTCAATTGAGGAGAACTTGATAATCTAAGTAATTTCAGTTTGAAGACATATACCAATTTGGGTAAGAGAAAAAATACCAATGACTTATTACAATGGGTGCACCATAGTTGTTCCTTGGTTGGTTGCTTTACTGAATCTGTCTGAAAGCCATCTCAAACAAATCCAATTTCCCAAGTAAGCATTGCAAAGGTTTCAAGCTGATTCATTTAATTTATGCTATGAAGTTCACTGCTTAACCCATTTGAGAATAGATTAGTTGCAATCATGCTGGTAGTTGATGTTGAAGAGTTAATAATGCATGGATCAACAATGGGACTAGAGGAATTAATATTCCTTCTACAACATTGGATCTACGGCTGCAACAAGGAAAATGAGAGTGACTAAAGCTATGGCCATGAAGGCCACAACATAGCAAAAATAACAGTGACATTGAAGGCAAGTTGCAAAATTGACAATAGCAGCAACAACGAAGACCTATTGAGCTAAGCAAAAAGTTAAATTGCTATTAAGGCAAAAAGACTGGTAAAAAATCTAGTAATGAATGCTAGAGAGCGGAAGCAATGAAAGCTTTGATACCATGTGGAAAAATAGAACTTTTTCACTTGATTTCATTAATGGGTAAATTGTACAATATATAGTAATGGACCTATTGTAAATAATGATAGGATTCTTAAATAATAGAAAAGAATTGAGTTAGAAATATTTGCTCAATATTTATGTATAAATGGGAGATATTCTCCATAATGATAGAAGATATTCTATGGATGTTAGTGGAGAGATATTTGAAGTTGTAAGATCAATCCTTTACAACTAGCCAGTGCTCCTGTGCTCTCAAGTTTGGAAATGAGCTGAACTCATTGTCACATTGCTTGCTGCAACTTCCTCTTGCTACCATGTGCAGTTGCAAGACATGTCCTTAGTATTTGCTAGACTACTATATGCATATGTGAAAATGCTTCCTTGGTTTATGTTATCCTTATGTTATTACACTTCCATTTCTATGATATATGCCGACCATTTATTTAGTTAAATTCTCAGCAATGATTAGAAATTCCAACCAGTTGAGTTTATTTATTTATATTTTTTTAAAGCACTAATAAGTAGTCTTAGTACTGAGTTTTTCAGCTCTTGTTCTGCTTCACAGTGGTACCCAGTTAATTGCTCAATATGCCTTGTAACAGTTATGAGGTTTTACTTTTTCTCCTACACTTGCATTAAAATCCAGCTTTTTCTTGAGCAGTTTACTGAAATCTTTTTCTTTGTTATCTGGGAGCATAGAGTTTTTTTTCCTATTCTATTTGCATTCCATAAACATTGTGCTTGTTTGTCAATAGTGTCAGTCAGTGGTCTTGACTGATCTTGATGGATTAGATATTTAGGTTTTCTAATGAACTGGCATTGCAGCTTGTTTACATATTCAACGATGTTTTCTTTGTAATCCCTTTCCTTTTTGTCTTTTTTGTTTTATTTCAGCAAGCCCGTGGAGCCTGATCGCCTTTTTGAGTGCCTTCCAAATTCAATGCGACCTACACCCAGTTCCCCTGGACAACATGGCGAAGCTCATCACAAGAGTCCTTCACATAATCACTCAGACAACAGTGACTTAGAAACTGCTAATTTTACAACACCCACTCTCATACCACCGAGGATTCAGCCACTACTGCATGATTTAGCCCTGCAAATGGTTCAAGCTGGCCATCAGCAGAAATTACTCGTAATTTACAGGTACTAAGCATCATCATTAGTTTTTAGACATTTGATCAGACATGCTGGTTAGGCTTTACAAGTTAGAAGGCAAAAGCCATGATCTCCCTCCTCTGCCACTTAACTAGAAATCTGAAAGCTCAGTGGCTCACAGGCAATAATTTGATCTTATGGCAAAGTTTGAAAAAAAGATTTGACCACTAAAGGATGTTTTTCCTGGAATCCCAAAGTTTTTTGAAGACTGTATGGCTTGCTTTGAACAAAAACATTATGACCCCTTGACTGTATATAAAGTCTAAGAATGGAAAAAAAGGGAACATCCCCCTGCTATTTTCTTCCAACATGAAAATCTCTTCCCCAAAAATTTATTTTATACAAGATAATGGTGTGAAATACACTATTTTTCCTGCATGCAATTATCAGTAAATTTATGTTTACAAACTGCAGAAAATGGTAATATTGAATTGTATTGGTTTACTGAGTTGTGCTGTTGTGTCTAGAGATTGGTTGTATAGGAAAGACATAATTCAATGATAAGTTTTAATGGTGATCTTTCTGATTTATTTAGCATATGTATTCAAAAGAATTTTCTGGTAAGAGTGGTGAATAGAGCTTGAAAAGTATGTTTTGGCATCTGGATTCAGCTGTGAGTTGGGTTCAAGCTGGAGAGCATGTGATGATGTTATTCTTTTCCAAACCAGTTATGTACCACTCCTTGTTTTCCTGGAGAGACTATAATGCCAAAAAAGAAGCATCTGTTTATGATGCATCAATACACAAAAAAGAATAATGACAACCAATATCTAGAGACGAAATCAGTTGTTCCGTCAAGGATGTGATTATCAAGATTGGGATATTTCTTGCTGTATACCAAGTAGTAGTTCCATAAAGCTCACCTACAAATCTTCTTTCATGGTATTTGGAAGTTATCTTTTGGATTAAATCTGCTCTTCGACTTCCAATTTCTGTGTCCTTTTATTCTGTTATCATTTAGAGAAGCAACCTAACGTTTCTGAGACTTAATTTTTAAAGGAAAGAGTTATGTTTGATGATCTTTTATTTTATAATTGTATGCTTACCATCAACCTACATGATATATTCATATATATCCATAAATCTCACACATGTATATCATGTATTTCAATCAGTAAATCATTCATATATGTTATATATATTTCAGGGATACCCGTTCTTTTGTTTTGGAAGAAAGCCTCCATAAGTTGGGAGTAGAAAGACTTGGTAAAGAAGATGTTCAGAAGATGCAATGGGAAGTGCTGGAGGCAAAGATTGGAAACTGGATCCATTACATGCGTATTGCTGTAAGATCTTTATGGAAGATTCTCAAATACTTTTATGCCTCTTAGCCAAGTAATTAATTATATTTGAACAGGTGAAATTACTTTTTGCTGGAGAACGTAAAGTTTGCGATCAGATATTTGAAGGCTTTGACTCTGTCAGTGATCAATGTTTTGCTCAAGTTACTACGAGTAGTGTGTTAGTGCTTCTTAGTTTTGGGGAGGCAATTGCCAAAAGCAAGAGATCACCTGAAAAGTTGTTTGTACTTTTGGATATGTATGAGATAATGCGAGAGCTTCACTCAGAGGTATGGTTAATGTTTATTTGACATGCACTAGTTGAAAAACTTTTGGACACAATAGTTTTTTTGGAGATGCCAAAATTAGGTATCATTGTGTTAGTAGCAGTTGAGATCTTTGATTATCTTTTTCACTTATTATATTTTTATATTTATAATGGTATTATTATTCACATATATGGATAAATCTTGGGATGGTCTGTATAATTTTCTGGTTTGTTGTGGCAAATTACTGATTTAAAACATTAGAAAAACTTGTTTATTGATTCCACAATAATAGAAGTGGAAATATTATTGTGAAACAATTTTATATTAGCCTATATATATTCGGATAAATGGTTTGTCAACATTTAGGCAAGCCCATTTGACTAGAGGTTTTGGCTCTTTGTTATCATAATATAATAACTTCAAATTAGATATGGTATAATCTCATCATTTGAAACTAAAAGGAATGTGTGTTCCATGTGAACATCTGTAAGTGATCTCTGTATTTTAAATTTTTTAACATGAGGAAGTCAGACCACATGCCTGTTCCCATATTTTACCATATCAATCTGTATTCTAGATAACATAGGAATTAAGTGTTTATAAATTTCTCTCTTTCTCTCTCATGCCCTTATTACAATTAAATATTAGATAAAACAACCAACATATTGCACATAGAAATCACTCAGCCTGTTATTGAGATTCTGGTACAAAGTGTGTGGTGACAATAGTGAATGTTCAAGGATCCAATAGCAATATAGATTTTGATATAAATTTGTTATGATCATAATTCTATTCCCTCATGAGCTTTCAAATTGTGCGCTGAAGTATTGTTTCTCAAGATGATAAAAAAAGGTACTAAGTTTTACATTTTACTATTTTTGGGTATTGTCTGTTCTGTCATTTAATCTATGCCTAGATAACAATGGTTAGATACCCACATTACAAGATTATGTGTAACATTTCACTTGCATTGCCGATAGGAGTTAGATATGTTTACCCTCAACTAGTTATAATGTTGCAATCAAACAAGCAACACAATGTATCTGACATATGACCTAAGCTTCTTTTTAGATCCTTAAGCTGATGACTGAGTTACTATCAATTGGTCCATTCTGCATGTTCTGAAAAATAGTGGTTTTAATTAAATGGTGTCACTTATTTGTAATTAACTTGAAAGATATTCTTTCTGTTGCCAGATTGAGTTGGTTTTCAAAGGTAAAGCTTGCACTGAAATTAGAGAATCTGCATTGGGTTTGACAAAACGGCTTGCCCAGACAGCTCAAGAGACCTTCAGTGATTTTGAAGAGGCAGTCGAAAAGGATGCAACAAAAACTGCTGTAATGGATGGAACTGTACATCCTTTGACAAGCTATGTCATTAACTATGTGAAGTTTTTGTTTGAGTAAGCGCAACCATACATTTTTTTTTCCAATTATTTAGTTGTATTCTGCTATCTAATACTTACCAATATAAATCGTATATGAATTAGTTTTCAATATCCTATTACAGACTTTTGCTTCATGATATATAAATTCTAACAGACGTCTCATATACAAGGCCAAATTTTGATTAATGGGCTTGTCACAAACATTTTTTTTGTCAATTTGGCTTGTTTCATACTGCAATATCAAAAATTTCTTGACTGCTTCAGTTGAATCTACCAAAACCTGTTTGTGATTGCTTGGTTCTGCTAGTAGAAGTCTATGTATCTCGATTTAATCCCTTTTTTTCATTTTTTTTTTTTTTTTAAAAAAAGCCAGTTTGGGAGGACTGTTATCATGGAATTATCTAAACATTCACATATCAAATTATCATTTAAGTTCGTTTGATTTCTTTTTGTTAATCTTTTTTTTTTTTTTTTTCTTTAAGATTAAAAATTGCCTCCAGTTAAAGGGTAAAAGAGTCTTATTTTCGAATTGAGATATGAAGTCATTACTTTGGTTTGTGAGATTCCTTTTCTATATGCTTAATCATCCCACCCCACCCGTATCTATGCCCAATAAAAATTAAATGGATCCCTGTTCAATGTTGTTATGAGGAGTATTTGAAAATTTGATACATATGCTTCTTGTTCCAATACAAGAAATGTAAACAACTGGGTTATTAGGGACAAGTTTGTAAGATTTCACCTGCACTAGGATTTAATATACAAAAGCAAAATATTTCAGATTTGTGTGATTTTATGTTTTTTTGTTTTCACATTTATCGTTGATTGATCTGACATTTCTGCCCTATACTTTAACAGCTACCAATCAACTTTGAAGCAACTTTTCCAAGAATTTGAAAATGGTGATGGAACAGATTCGCAATTAGCTACTGTAACAATGCGAATAATGCAGGCTCTTCAAACTAATTTGGATGGGAAATCAAAGCAGTATAGAGATCCTGCTTTGACACACTTATTTCTGATGAACAATATTCACTATATGGTCAGATCTGTCCGCAGGTTTGTCATTTTCTTTTTTCTCTACTTTTATTAAACTTTAAAATGTCTTGCATGAATGCTGTATCTTAATGGGTTAACATTCTGTTTTTAGGTCTGAAGCCAAAGATCTGTTGGGTGATGATTGGGTGCAAAGACATAGGAGGATTGTACAGCAGCACGCAAATCAATATAAAAGAATTGCTTGGCAAAAGGTATTTTATTGACCCAACACCTCCTTGTAGAGAATCCTGGAAAATCTTTATTGATTGCTTTTTGTGGTTGAATGGATTAGTTTTGTTCTGTCTTATGAGATTTTTTCTTGAGTTGCATGATCAATTTTATATGAAAGGATGTGCACTCTATGTTTACTTGTGCAAACATGTATCCAATGGAAGTTTTGGTGTGATATGAATTCGATATTTCCCAATGGCAAGATGTGCATCCCTATTTTTATGCCAACTAAGGTGTCTGGCAAAGCTTTATCATCACCTATAGTGTACCAGGTTTTTATTGGGTCTCAATGGAAATTTTGCTTGAACTTTCATTTCGGGATGCCTTTAGTAGCAAGTTAATAATATTGGACTACAAAGTTGATATTGCCTCAATTGGGGGCTAAAAGAAATTATTTTTTGAGAAAGTCTAGAGCAAATATTATGGGTGAAGGATATTATAAGCAGAATTCGGAGATATACGTTTTTATCTATCATTCATTTTGTTAAACCTAACTAAGATGGTAAGTGAAAACTAGGAAAATAAATGGTGAACTAAATAAGTACACTATGGTGCTGAATTGCTTGTAGTGGTGTAGAAACTCTGTTAATCATGCAATATCCTTTTATGACATATTCTAATACTCCGTGGACTGGTTGCAGTCAGCTCAACCTCTTCCATCTCCCTCGTTTTCTTTTAACAGGCCATTTGAGTTTCTTATTTGGAAAGTATGATATCAAGAATTGTTAATACCCTTGTAGACATAACCTCCTGTTTATTCAATGATACATTATCAGTTCTGGCCCTTTAAAGTGAATAGATAGCCTTCTTAAATGCTCATTTCTTCTTATTAGATATGGATTATTTTCTACTCTGCAGATTCTGCAATGTCTTTCTGTTCAAGGCTTGACGTCATCTGGTGGTGGTAGTTCAGTGGCTGGTGATGCAGCAGGAAATAGTAGTGGAGTTTCAAGACAACTGGTTAAAGACAGGTTGATATGTGCATCCTTCATGAAACATTTTTTACTTCTAAATACTAATAATAATTTTGCCTTTTATCCATCCATTATTTATTAATGTATGAAGAGTAGGATTATTTTTAAGTTTATTGTAGTCTTTGTTTTAATTTTCTTAGGATTTATTCATCAACATATTTTTTTGGAGTTTTATTTCATCGTGAATTGTTTTAGGTATAATTTCTTGTTTGATTAGGATTTAGATTCTATTTCTTAAGCATATAATTAAAGAGTTGTGTGGTATTATTATGTAGTAAGATTTTAGGATTTTTCTTTCCTACGGGGTTTTTCTTTTGTTTTTCTTATTCTATGAATCTATGAATTGGTTTCAAAATGAGTTCAGACATGTTTTTTATTAGTTTCCAGTTTCCACTTTAAAACCCTAATTTTCATAGACAGAATCAAATTGTTACAAATCCTAATCTTCTGATTTTTCTGGCTGTCTGGGCTTCTGACATGATATTCTGGGAAGGAGGTTTGGGTTCTTTAATGTGTAGGTTTTTGATGCGGAGGGAAATTTAGTTCCAATTAGAATGAGATTAGAATTTGCTTGGGAACTTACTCTAATACCAAATGATAAAGGAGCAGATAGATATAAAATAGATTAATAGAGACAATAACTTAAAACTAATCCTACTCTTCCTACAGCGTTACACTTGTCATAACTCTTCTGATAATGTTGACAGGTTCAGGACGTTTAATGCACAATTTGAGGAGCTTCATCAAAAACAGTCTCAGTGGACTGTTCCTGACACGGAGTTGCGGGAATCTCTACGGCTTGCAGTTGCTGAAGTATTATTACCTGCATACAGATCTTTTATAAAGCGTTTTGGGTGCGTTTCCTTTCCCTATTAGTGAAATTCTTTACTAGCTTACTAGTCATTCATGAACAAATAGCAGAGAAACATGTACAAAATATGCACCACCCATCATGCAAGTGAAAATTGAAATTGATTGGAGCTTTTGGAGTTATTTCATCGTACTGTTTTAGGTCAGGCTTAAAAACTGTTTATGCTTGGGTAGCTCGTGTCATTTAATCCATTGAGTGAAAATATGATCTGACACTGGGCTTGGCTAACAAAATATGGATTTCGCAGAAAACTCACTTTAGCAGTTGCATGGACAAAAACAAAATCTTCTAATCTGCATAGCTTTGTGGAAGAGTTATGGTGATAACATTTACATGTGAGAATCTAATATCTGGCATCTCCATTTGTACAGGTCTCTGGTTGAGAACGGGAAGAACCCACAGAAGTACATCAGGTACTCAGCTGAGGATCTGGAGCGAATGTTGGGTGAATTTTTTGAAGGGAAGACATTGAATGAACCCAAGAGGTAGATTTAGCCACTTCATTTTTCGATGATGAAAACAACAGTACAATATCAAATCTCAGATGGTGTCGATTTTGCAAGGCGATGAAAAATAAAGAGTGAAAATGGAATGATGAATTAGTCATTTTCGCTTATCCACAGCGTTGCAAAGTTGTATTGCTTCAGTTGCAGTGTGTTGTAGAGTTTTCACAGTTTCATTCAGATTATTTGATGGTGTGAATATTTTTTAGTAGTAAATACTTGATCAGATATATTGATTTATTGAATATTGATCCATTACTGGGAGAGGTTGCAAGGGAACTTTATTTATTTATTTTATAATTTCATTTTAAAAAAATAAACTAGTTTTTATTCGGTGTAAACAAATTTTAATTTATTACATCAGTTCTTCGATAAAGACTATCTTAGATGCCGATTGGTGTTCTTCATGCTTTTAATCTTGGTCAGGATTTAGTTTTGCACACGTTTGGAAGAAATTTGTAAGTAGGATTGTTTCAATGTCTTTTTCTCCTTCGAACTTTTTTCCCTCCTATTCATGTAGGATGCCACTCCAGTTATTTTCTTTTTTCTTTTTTTCGTTGGTAATATTTGTCACATATAACAAATTTTATACACTTCACAGTATATGTGATTAGGTGGGGTGTTCCCTGGATCCGTGATTAATCGGACCTGTTAGGCCCGTTTTAACTACAGCATCCAATCCAAGATCTGAGAGCGACGTTTAAGAAAATTTCCAACTGATGGGCGCTGCTCGTAGACAAAACCAAATGGACAGCAAAACGCCAAGTGGCCAGCCATAGAGCCATGAATTTATATCTCAAGTTTCGTTCCCTGTGTCCTCGTCGACATCTTCTTCATCATACTTCAAAAATCATCCCAACACCAGCAAGAAACTTTGCCATGGACTCACGGAACCAGTCCCAAGGTTTGCATGCATATAATTTTTTTTTATTTTTTATTTGTGTATGTTATATTTTGATTGTTGTTCGTTGAAAAGTAATGCTGGCGAGTTTTATTTGATTTGTTTTTATTTTTGTTTAGATGGTAAAAAAAATAAAATGAACGAGAGGGAATGTTACTCCAAAGAAGCATGCGATTCTACTTCAGTGAAGCATATTTCTCATATTATCCTCCCTCACCTTCTTAACTTGTGAGTTTCTTACTTGACAAATTTATGAACGAAGGATTATTATGAACAGGGTAGAAATGTATAAGAGTAAATATAATTAGTTGGTTAAGAAACAAAAGTGGGATTATGAATAATGTCTTGGGATTCCATGTCTGATTGTTTTTCATTAGATGGTTAAATTTCAATATCTGTATTTATATTTCTGTGGTTTCAGATATGGATCTTGTGCCACCGCTCGTGATTTCGAAATTTATGCTCCACAGGCTTCCTTTGAGGATCCTCTTATGTGTGCTCACGGGTATTTACTGAACTGAAGTAGAATCTTTACATTATAGTTCAGTCTAGGTGATATGCTTTATTCTCAGTTTCAGAAAAATATGGCTTTCTATATGCAAATAAAATCAAGAAGATAATTTTTTGGTAATTGATGAGGCTGCATGCATTCTGCTGGAGATTTTCTTAAACTATTGATTGTAAAATTTGGCAAAAATATGCTGGCATATCTAGTTCATTTTTGGAAGGATGATTTAACCATTATAGTAGTTTTAAGCTGTACGTAAACCCTTGGGTGCCGTCACAACATGGGTGCGATTATAAACCAAAAAAAAAAAAAAAAAGATCATTCATTTTCAAATTGCTTCTTCTCTGTTTTGTTGTTTTACCTTGTGAATGTCAGAAACTGAATTATTTATTAATTAATTAATTAAATTTTTTCTTTTGTCTTATGCAAAGTTTTATTATTAACTCTGCAGGTTGCCCCAGATCAAATCAGCGTTCTATTCAATTTCTAAGGTTATAACTTTCTTTCATCTTATAAATCAATTGCTTGATGCCATTATTTAAAAATTGAAGGGGACAATCAATTTTCTGAACCATTGTGGATGGTTGGAATGGCTTTTCTCTAAATATTGATGATAGCTTGGAAATAAATGAAATTGAATTAATATGACACTAATTTGGTTTATGAAAGTCTTGATTTCTTCTTTTTTCTTTTTCTTCAATTTTCCATATTTGCCTCTTTTTTACTCAAGTCTTGGACATAGATGCAAAGTGATCAGTGCTTTTATGCTTTTCTTAAAATTCTCCATGTAATTTGTTAACAGCAGATGAGAATCATGAATAATGTTTTGCAGTGTCCTTTCATTTATGGTGATAGAATAAGTTGCTTAAGATGTATGTGGCAGTCCAAGTATAGTTCTAGATAGATTCTTTAAAGAATTTCACATTGCTTCCATGTTTGTGTCTCAATCACCATTTATCTCTTGCACTGAAAATCAATGTCGTCTTTTGCTTTGTCACCTTTTATCCATTAATATCAAATTCACAATACGACATATGAATGATCTTAAATTATATTATTTTCTTCTCGTTGTCCAGCTTAGTTTTCTCTTTACTTCTGATTATAATTCCAATGTTTCTTGTTTATATCATTGGACACAAATATATCTTCTGTGGAAATGCTAGAATTGGGAAATTAGTTGTTGATGTTTAAACAGTTTTCCTAATCCATGTGATGAAACTTTTTGTTAACCTTCCTTTTGTGCAACATTTTCAGGTTTTTAGTGAGTCAAAAATTGCTGAATACAGTGTCAAAGAAAATGTTATATCACCACATAAGCTAGAGGTTTGAAATGTTCTCTTCACAATTATTTTACCTTTGTCTTTCCTCCTTTTTTTGGTCCTTGATGCAGATCTTTGAAACGTAATATGCTTTATTCAGATACTAATTGACAACAAGCAGCATTACAAGTTCTTAGGAAGAAACATAGATATGATCTCACTTATTAAGCTGCAGGTAGAGGATGGAAAAATTGTGCGACACGAAGATTGGTATGCACTCAAAGCTTTCACATGCTTTTTCTGTTTCATTCAATCCTCAATCTATATCGATTTGATAGAAGACTGGACCTCAAATTTCTTATAATTTCTCTTTTATTACAAATTAAATACACATTTGTGATCATATTTGGTGAAGCAACACGTATCTTCTTTCAATTTACTTCTCCTGTGTTCTGTGCAGTACGGTTATATAATATTATGTTTCTAGAAGCTCTAAAATAAATAATTAATCTACTTTATGGACTCAAATAAACCATGAGAATTGGGAATTGGCCTTGTGAAGGAAGCAGCGAAGTAGGGATGCTCTTGTATAAGTTCAAACATAAATGCTTATACAAAGATTTTTTAATATTAATCAAATGTTTTTGGTTGTTTTCTTTGAAAGTTTTTTATTTGTGAAGATTCTCTTAGCTCAATGATTGCCTCACATTATACTTAAAATCTTTGCAGGTGGGACAAGAAGCCTCTCCGGAACAGAGAAACAGTTAAGCTGCCATTGGTTGGCCGCATATTGGAAATGACCCGCAGAGGTTCAATGCTAGCAACTCATGTTATGATGGGGTTTGGAAAAGATTCATCCAGCTAAATTCTTCTCAAAAACTGAGACAGAAATATTATATTTGCTCCAGATTTCTATGGAGCTCTGTATTGAAATATTTGTTAAACTGATTCTAAGATCTGGATTCTCTTGGTGTCAGAAATTTAAACAATAATTTAGCATTTCTAGGTTGTATACAATATGGTGTGTAATTATTTTGCAGTTGTTTCATGTGTATATGTTTGTAATATTTCATAGTGAGCTTTCTTTTGGCGCAATAATATGTCATGGTGCCCATTTTCCAGAATGAACCTGCTCTCTGTGCTCATCATCTTTTAAGTTGCTCAAAATACTTTAAACAAAGTTCTATGTTGGGTCAGCAACTTGACAATGGTGATGCATATTTTCCTTTTGTGTTGCGGAATTTGAGAGAGTAGGAGTGAGTATATTCTGTTATTGTTTCTAACAAAAACTTGACCAAGTCACTGAGTTTAAGATTGAAAGTGGTGTGCGCACTTGAAATTATAAAGTTGTCACCAAAATGCTTGAAGAAAATGACCAAACAATCACTGGAAGCACCATCATGTCACTTAGAAAATATCATCCAAACATTCTAGTTTATTTTTCTCATTTTGTCTGCTCTTTCCAACGCCTAGCTAATCCAATGGTTAATAAGAAATTATTGGTTCCTAGAAAAGTTAAGTGGGAATAAGAAGGGGATGTTTTTGAAGGGATTCAATTCAATTCAATTCAATTATGGAGTGATTATTGAAAGTTAGAGATCCGAGAAGTCCCTTACTTTGATGGGAAATGACAGAAAAGGAAAGAGAGGGTTAAAGGAGAAAGTGGTATCGTAGAAACTTTGTCTCCATGCCAATCCTTTCATTAGAAAAAGAAAAGGGTTTGTACATTGCATTAAAAGAGAAAAGCTGTAATGCCTTTGTAAAGTCACTACTACATGTTGAATACTTTAGAGGATAAATAAAAACATCCCCTTAAAAGAATACATATACTACTTTTATGGACTTGTATTTTCTCCTCTTTCTTTTCTTTCTTTTTTTTTTTCTAATTTACTTGTACTTTCATTTTCAAAATAAAAGCCTAATAACAACGATTTGTGGTTGATTAGGATTAAATTAAAGAATTAAATAAGAACTAAAGTTGGAATAGAATAAAATGTTTGTTCTGCAATTTGGAAAATAATGAGTCTGTGATGGGTTTTCTTTTAAGCTGTAAAACAGGAATTGTTGTTTAGATTGCGGCAGAGGGAGAGAAAAGCAAAAACTAATGGTGGGTTTGTGCTTATCCATCTAATTATTAACATAATATTATTTATTTATTTACTCACAGATTAATAATCTAATCAACTTAAAGGCAAAAGTTCTACATTTTAGAATATTTGATCTTTTTTAATGACCAAAAGGAAAGTACGATGCTTGTATAATTAATAATGAGTATTCTAGCCATGTATGTAAAGTGTTCGCATTATTTTCTTCTAATCATTTTCATTCCTAATGGGAACGGAGCTCGAGGGCTTCTCTCATTGGGATACTATATATATATTGTTCTGATAATACATATAAATAAATACTAAAAATCGTAGCCATGTTAATATTGTAGTTTGGCCTGCCTTCTTATTGATATGTATTTACCTTCCTAATATTAGACGTAAAATGCATGATAATACTAAGCCCAGAGGACTTGTTCCCACCCGTAGTTTTGTTTAAATACTTTTTTATAATTTATTTTAATATTTAAATTATATTTTATTAATTTAATTTTATAAATTTATTATTTTTAAAATTTTTTAATATTATTAATTTTAAATATTATAAAATTTTAAAAATATTAATTTAGCAATTTGATTCGTTTTTTAAAGATTATATTATTTCGTAAGCCGTTTACTAAACTAAATTAACACATATTATTATTATTATTAATTACCCATAAATATTATGTGTTTATATCTGATTTGTCACGAAACATGTGTATATCGTGGAATAGAAAATCACTTGTGGGGCAATTTCTTGAAACTAGGGGCTGCCATTCCATTGAAGTTTGAGAAAGTTTTTTCAATGAAAGTGACGAATTAGGTTATCATTTTGTTTGTTTACAAAATCCTTTTCCTTTATGTTTTAAAGGTCCTACTTTTTAAATTGATTGTAGACCAAAATGACGCCACATACTTATCCATTCAAAACTTTTTCTCAAATTCAATTATGCTCTTGTACTAAACAAAATTATTTACTATATATCTTATATTATATAATATCAAAATGTTTTCCGTCAAAATCTTATCATATCTAGAAAATCAATCTTTTACAAAATTGATGTTCGACATTTTTTTTTATTCTCTTATATTTGATGTCTAATCTACATGTTTAAAATTATTTTATTTTAAAAATAAAAGAGAAAGTTAGTTGGGATTGTTTTTTTTACTAAATTACATAAATTATATAATTAAATATTAATTGGAATGCTTAGGTTATTAGTTTTTTAATTTATTTTTTTTTTAAATGGTTAAGATTTTAGGTTTTTGTGTTGAATTTGATGAATGCTTTTGGGATGAAAGCTAAGACTTTGTAGGAGACACTTCACTAGCATATATACTTCATTTTTATCTCAATTTTCTTCATTCAATTTTCATATTTTGTCCCACTCTTAATTTGTTGTATTAAAGAAAACGTATTGTTATACTAGTTATTGTTGATTGAGTAGTATAAGAATAATGAATTATTGTTAATCTGTACCTTACCATTGGATGAAATTCAAATCTAGGATTTATGTACCAATTAAGCTTGTGTTTTTGTGCTTGAAACTTATAGATTGAGTTAGATTCCGAGTTTCAATCAAAGAAAACAAGAATAGAGTAATAAAAAGGTTGGTTAAAATGATGATATCAGTCGAATCACTAGGTTGGTCAAAAGATACATATATCATACTTTCGCATACTTATATTGTTTCTTTAAACTCATGGAATAAGTGTTCATATGTTTGGAATGATCGTTCACCTTCTTACTATAAATTACTAGAATGACTTTCATAAATTTGGAACGATTGGTTTTACATCTTAAGCCATTCAGTGTCAATAATATATGGAACAATTATTCTAATTTTTGAAACGAGCATTTTATCATGATTTAACGTACGTAAATGGGACGATCTTCTTATTTTTAGAACATGTATTCCATGACGATTTCTATTATCCTAATCATGGTTAGAAACAACTACTCTTATATTTAGAACAAATGTTCTATTATGTTTTTTTTTTTGAATCCATAGTTTTTTCTTAGATTTTTCCCAAATCCTTATCAATCGATAATCCCTATGGCTTAAAACATCAAAATTACATATTATAACACAACCAAACACATATTTTGCAAATCAGAATCACCATTCATAACTCTTCTAAGAACCTGATCCATATATATGTTTCACCATCATCAACAACTATAAATTATAAAAATATTTTCATTAATGTGGTCTATGTGTAATCAACATAAAATCTAATTATATAGTATTATACTTTTTGGTAGGGTGTAATTGATATTTTTAATAACTATATAAAACTGGCCTTCTAAATCATTTTCACCATCAAATTTACATATGAAGTTTGGAGAGAAAGAAAGGAAAACCAAGTATCTGATTTTTAACAATTAAACCAATAATTTGTGAGTTTTAATTTCTGGAGACCATTATTAGGGCAAATTTAATGTAAGTAGAATTTAAAATAGAAAATCTATACAGATATTTATATTGCCTTACTGCATATAAAAAAAATAAAGGACAATATATTTGAATTTTTATATGAATTCATAGTTACGAATTTTTTGTAGTACATATTACATATCTTATACATTGAATCCAAAATCATAACCATACAAAACACATTCTATTTCAGATTCCAATTTTATCACATCAATTTCATAATTGTTTCATTCATATAAATCAAATATATAAAGAAGGTGTCTTACTTGCCCCTAAATTCAATGAACAATAACACTCAATTCAAACTCTCGAATCTCCAGCCAATCTTTTGGTGGCTGCTGGATTTGTTCATAATGACTATATTTTTCAGTTTTTTCAATGCAAATCCAATCAAATCCACTTGAAAACAAATTTTGCAAGCTAAAAGGCTAATATATATATATATATATATATGAACATGCAATAATATACATTACCTTTTCTTCAAAATCATATGGTAGAAAACTTATAAGAAAATAATTAGGAGGCATAAATGATAATTAGAAGCACAGAACTAATATTAATTAATATTACAAATGCAACAGCAACATCAAAGATTACACCGATTAAATATACACATTGCTGAACATCCATACGAAAAGCTAAATTGACTGTAACCCCCACCATGAATCATGCATTTTCTTTTTCTAAAGTATACCAATTTTTTTTCTCCCCCTGTTAGTTTTGCATTAATTCCTTTACCCCCCTCCCGACACATCTACTGTTTCACAATAAAAAAAATCCCCACAAAAAAAAAAAAAAAAAAAAAAAAAAGAACTGAAATATGGCGAAGAAGTTCATGTCATGGTTCTGGTCCTCCCTATCACAATTCTTGAATTTTGAAAATGATTTGCTTATCCAGAGACTCCAGAAGTCTAACTATGCCACCGGTTTCTTCATTACTGTGATCATCATCTTCGACGTTAATGGCAATGTTTAAGTCCAATGAGACACTTGAGCTTTTCTCCTTCAAATTATTATTATCATTGCCCTCGTAATCTTGGCGATCATCCTTTGGCTCTAGACTTTGAGAGGAATTCGCTTTCGACAATGAAGTACTCATGATCTTCAAGCTATCGCAACTGAAAATGATAATGGAGTCTTTCAGAGGAACAATTTCACCGCCAGGAAGAGTTATGTTTCCGTTTTCTATTGCTTCCCTAAAACCCTTTTGAGAGAATTCATCAACTTGTTTGATATCCTCCATGAAGAACACGCGATGAGGATTCTCATTCAATGCCAACCCGAATATCTCAAAATAGTTGCACCCCACTTCATCTTGAGTCGTTGAAGAGGAGAAATTGCTCGGCCCAATTGAAGTGAAATTGTTTTGAGAGCCGAAAACAACTTTAGCTATCTCCCTGGCGACCTTTTCTTTGGCCTGAGAATCCGCTCCTGAAAACAACAACCAAGTGTCTTCTTTATCGTCTCTGCAACATTCTTTCAAGTTGTTTTGTTTTGACCTGCATTGAAGAATGGTAATTGCAATTTCTTGAACTATTTCTTTCTGCCATGGAACTTTTCTCTCCAATGCATCGCAAAGGATCTTCAAGTTCGCATCGTTGAGAGCTTTGAACATGTTGAGGCCATCATTATCTTCCTCAACTACAAGCTCGCTTGAAGACGCTGAGTTTGGGCTGGAGTTGGGATTGGATAAAAGGTCTGGTTTTGGGTGGTTTCTTAAGCTGCTTTCGTAGCCTTCTTCACTGGTTTCAGATACCCAGAACTGATGCTCTTTTGGCACCCGTTTGGGCTCGGAAAAGAGTGGCCATGAAGAGATTGAAACGGAAGAGGGCGATGAGGAAGAGAAATCGAGAACTTTCTCAGAATACTTGGCACGTTTGGGGACTGGACTGTCGACACATTCCTGAGATTAAAAAAAAAATTAGTTTTCAGCTTGTAAAGCAACGAGGTGAGGTGATGTGTTATAAATTTAGCGAAGTTCTGTTGAGATATAGACCTGATAAATAATGGCATTTTTTCTGCTTTCTTCTTTGTATTGCTGGAGCCATGAAGGCAAGGTTGAGTTAGCGGCAACAGTGATGGTGTGGTCGGAGTCTTTCTTTTGAGCTTCCCTGATGGAACTGAGCGAGCAACCTGAATGGAAATGATTATCAACTCCACCTTCAAAAACTGGCCAAGCAAGTCCATCCCTCTGTGCGTTTTTTCTTGGAGAATCACTGAACGAAAGTTAAAGAAGTAATTAGATAAAAAGAAGGACAAAATGCAAACCACAGATTTAAATATAATAAATATCATACTTTTGATTTTAATTACCTTTCAAGGTTGAGACTTAAACTTAAGCTTCCACCAGGAATAGTTAAAGGATGGAATTCCCACATGGTTTCAAGAGAAGGATGGCCTGTTTTGCATCTCATGTAAGTCTCAAAAGTTGCCATCCCCAAAAGCCAAACTCTTTCACTGTCTCTGGTTTCACACACCAATCTTTTAAGTTCCATGATTATCAAATCCACAGAAGAATTATAGTTTCTTCTTTGTTCACCATAAGCTGACCAAAACTCAGCCACCCATTTGAGATCACCTAAATACAAAACAACGCCTCTACCTGTATAGCTTTTCACAAAACACCTAAGCTCTACCAGCTTCTGTTCTACCTCTTCCTTGGGGAAATTCCTCAAAGAGAAAAGTGGAAGACTAATAAACTGCGCATATCTCAAATGCCCAGGAACTTGTCCTCTCTCAAATTTCTCAACAATCCCTCTAATTATTCCCTCGGTAGTAGCTAAACAACCCCCCACAATCACAGTGTTTCTTCTTTTGTTAACTAATGTGCACAAAACAGTCATCACATCATCATCTTTAGCTTCATCTTGAAGAGGCTTGATGGGTTTCATGACTCCAAACTGAGAAAAAGAAAAGGATCGGGACACGCTAGGACCAAGAATTTGAGGAAGTTTAGTGTTTTCTTTAGACTGCAGGCTACTGACGGGTGGGCTTTGGGAACAAATATCTAAAGAAACATCTTCTTCTACCTTGGTTTTGACTTGACTGCTGGAAAAACCAGCTTCTCTCATGACTCTACTCACACTTGGGTCATCTAAAATGGAGATAATGAGCTGTTCTATCTCAATTTTCATAGCTAAGATCGGTTGTTGCTGGTTTTCAATTGAGCCGCGGCGTTGGTGAGCCTGCGCACGCTTGAAGGCGGCGACGAGTGCGTTTGAAAGCGAAGGGCGAGGAGAGTGAGGGCCCAAAAGAGGGCTTGAAGTAGAGGCGGGGAGGCGATTGAGTGCAACATTAAAGCAAAGCTCTAATGCCTTACACTGAAGAGGGTGAGAGTGAGATTGAAGACACGCTCTTCTAAGAAGACCGGAAGGAGAAGCGAGCATCGCGCTCGCAACATGGAGAGGCGTGACTTGCGCGTGGCCTCGCCGTCTGGCGAAACTCACGGCTTGCTTCACAACGCCACCTGCCTCCGCTGTTAGAGCCTGAGGCACAGAACAAAATCCTGTTCTCATGATTGAAGAAAAAAAATTTCCTTTCTTGGTTGAAATTAATTACAAGTTTGGGTGGGAAGATTTCATTTTAAGTTGGTGAGGAGCAAGAGTGGAGAGTGAAGAGAGATTTATGTACGAGGGGATTGTGCTTTTCTTGTTAAGAGAGGAATTGAAGAAAGTGATTGCATGTGCTTTAACTTTGGCTTTGGCAATGCCTTTCTTTTCTTTCTATTCTGCTTCTGTCTCTTGCATCATCAGATATAAAGGTGTGTGGATGATCAAAAGTTGGCGTCTCTCAATATTGAAAGTTCTTTAAATTACTTAATTTCAAAAGCACTTCCAAGCATTAAGCATCATCAACAGAATAATCACTTTTCTTTTCTTTTTTTCAATAATATTTTATGTGCATATTGGTAACGTCAAATGTACACACTCCGAAAAGATATCCTGGAATTTTGCTAGCATCCTTCTCTTCATATAAAGAAAAACTATGTATTCATAAAAATATAATTATATAATATAAATTTATTGTAGGGTGGGTGGATTGTTCTTGTGTTTAATAATTATATGTAAAAAATGTATGCTTTGTCTTTTAACAACTCTGAACAAAGTAGTGGGTGGCGAGTTAATTTAGAGTTCAAATTTGTAGGAGAGAATTTGCAGACAAAAAGAAGCTAAAAACCAGATGCTGAAAAGAAAGAAAAAGAAAAAGTTACAAAGAGCTGAAAAGAGAGAAGACTGGCTGTCTGTTTGAAGAGAATTGGGAACTGTAGTTTTGCTTTTTCTTTACAAAAAAAATATTTCACTCTTATCGAAGAAGAGGAATAATAATGATAGTTTTGCTTTTGATGATTGGCTGTGAATCATGTAATTCAGAAAACAAAAAATTATGAACGAGAAGAAGTCTGTGCTGCATGAAATTTATAAATAATCACAAATCATTCTGTCTCTTTTGCCCCTAAAGGTTGCTTTATTTCAAATTTCTTCCTATTTTTGGTTTTTTTTTCCAACATCATTTTACTTCTTTTTCTTCTATACTGCAGCCCCATTCTAGCAATTTCAGATGTTGGAATTTCAGTCTCTCCGATGCTCTTAATTAATTTGATGTCAATTTTTAATTACTTTACATTTACAAAATTTAAACAATGTTTGGGCCCAACTCTGTTTGGGCCAAGGCAACGTTTGGACCCCAAGTAATGTTTCAATTTGGTCAAAACACGTAACCTTATTCTTTTTTTTTTTTTGGTTTTCTTACGTGTATGAAAGCGTGCTGCCTACATATGAAGGTCAGCTGACACTAGCTATAGATAGTTCTCAGAAACAACTACCTTCTTTTTCCAAAACTTATTTCTGAAGATTTCCCAGGTGCGTTTTCGTTTTAGTTCTCATTATCATTTTGGAAATTTTTAAATATTTGTTTTGTAAGATGTAAATCATACTTATACTAACGTTGCTGGCTTGTGATCTCCACTAAAATTATGATTTCTAGTTGCCAGGTTTTGATTCATATTTGTGTTTAAAGCAGAATAGTTGTGTTTTAAGTTATATAACGAGTGGAATTTGCTCTACTGTAGGGCTGTGCCTGTTATGTTTATGAATGTGCTTTTGGTAGTATCAAAAGTTTTTTATTTTTTTCTCAATTTTTGTAGTTTATGTTTGGTTGGCATAGTCTAAAATAACTTCTCATACCAAATTTTGCAAAATCATTTCAATAAGAAAAATGTTTTAAAGTTTAGATACTTTTTTTTGTCAAAATCTCTAGAGTGGAAGTGTTTTTTGTGAAAGAACTTTGAAACCCAAAATTTTCTAATTACGTTTTTGATTAGTTTGTTGTTTACATTAGAATAACTTCTTACAATAAGTGCTACAATGAGCAGAGTCTTCTTACTTGAATGGTTTTCTGCAAATCACCAATAAAATTGAGGTTATTAGGTTGAACAATTGTGAACATTATGCACATCTTATGTAATTGCATTAGTATTTTGCTTCTGCTAAGTTACTCGATGTAATATCTGTTAATTTGTTCATGCGTTCATGTTTTTGATTGCTAATTTGTTGTTTGGTTAGTTATAATGCTTTATATTCCTTTTATTTTTTGAAACTTATACTGATTAAGAATGATTACTCATGTCATAAATCATCTGTGTGTTTGCATGTGCAGTTTTTTTTGTGTTTTACAATGGCAGAAAATTTAGACTCTAACGTGAATATTGAAATATGGAAATTGAAAAGATGATTAAAACACTGGATGGTGTAAGAGGCAATGGTACTTGTATGGTATCATTGATCGTAAATCCTCACGATCAGATATCTAGAGTCGTCAAGATGCTGGCAATGGAATATAGAACTGCTTCAAACATTAAAAAGAGAGTGAACCGTCAACCTGTGTTGAATGCGATTACTTCTGCACAGTCAAGGCTCAAGCTTTACAGAAATGTTCCCGGCAATGAACTTCTTGTTTTTTCCTGGGACAGGAGTTGCTGAAGATGGGAACGAACAGAAGTTTGTTTATGATATTGTGCCTTTTAAGCCCATAAATGTATCTCTATACATTTGTGACAGTAAGTTTCATACTGGAGCTTTGAATTGACTCCTTGAGTCTGATGAGGAGTTTGGATTTATTGTTATAGACGGGAATGGCACTCTCATTGGAACATCAAGTGGCAGAAGTCGCGAGGTAGTTCATAAGTTTACAGTTAAGCTTCCAAAGAAGCATGGAAGAGGTGGTCAATCAGCATTAAGGTTCTCACGTCTTCGAATAGAGAAACGCCGCAACTACCTAAGGAAGGCTGCAGAGCTTGCTGCAAAGTATTTTATAGATCCTGCAACTGGTCAGGTTAACGTTGATGGGTTGATACTCGCTAGATCTGCTGAATTTAAAACAGAATTGAGTCAATCTGATATGTTTGTATCACGCCTCAGAACAAAAATATTGAAAGTGCTAGATATTTCATATGGTGGAGAAGGGGTTTCAATCAGGCCGTAAAGCTGGCCTTCGATGTTCTATCTAATATGAATGTTGTAAAGGAGAAGCAATTGGCCGAAAAGTTCTTTGAAGAAATCAACCGAGAAAAGTATGTGTTTAGTGTAGATGACACTGTAAAGGCTCTTAAAATGGGCTCCATCTAAACCTTTATCATCTGGGAAGATCGGGATATAAACCGCTACATCTTGAAAAACAGTGTGACAAATGAAATTGTCATTAAGTACCAGAATAAGGAACAAGAGGCCAATGAAACCAACTTCCAGGATTCATCTACTGGCTCTGAATTGAAGGTTAAGGAAAAAATGGTACTTGTAGATTGGTTTGCTGATCAGTATAAGCAGTTTAGCTGCTCACTTGAGTTTGTCACCGATGCATCACAAGAAGGATCTCATCCTAGATAAATTCAGAATTAATTATTTTGAAAAATTTTCTTATTTTATTCAATCAATTTTATTTGATAAATTTTTAGATTATTTTATTTAATAATTTTAATTAGATTTTGATTTTTTTTGTGATAAGTATTACTAATCTATATAAAGTAATATTAATTGCAATTCAGATATAATTTTTATAATATAAATTGATATTAGTTCTTTTTTTAATCTTTAATCGATTATTCTTAGATTATAGATCAATCTTGATTGTTCATCGATCTTTAATCGTTAATCGATTATACTTTTGGATCATATGTTGATCCTGATTATGTATCGATCGAATTCTACTTCTCATGTTTTATATCAGTTTAGTAGCAAAGTTGAGTCATACTTCACCTTGGCCACCAGCTAAATGAAGCTTCGAATGATGGAGATGCTGCTCAGGATAATAAGAACAACTAAGACTTGCTGCATAGTGCCTTTGTGGAGGAAAAGGCTGCAGCCGCATCAGATGCCTCACGGTGTCTTGCTGCAGTAATATGTTTACACAGAACCAAGGTTTATTTAGCTCTTCCCTTTATGTTAAGTTGATAATTTTGCTACTACTAGGTGACAAAATTATTTGCTTCATGATGCGGTGTAATGTGTGTCAAATGTCCTTTGCTTTCAACCGACATACTTCATATTGATATGTTGGGCTTCCTAAAAATGCTTGTCAATGTAAATGAATGTAACATTGTGTATGAAATAACACTGATCCTTTTGCTCTGATGTTCCATGATGATGAAGTACCGATATAGTTGACAGTTTTTTTGGTATACAACTCAAATCATTCATCCATTATTACAAGAAATGTTGTTTACTGCATTGGCTAAAATTTGATGTTAACCCAATACTAATTTATCTTAATAACGGAATAGTATTGCATTTATGTTTGATGCTAAAAGGAGTGATGCTAACTTCGAAAGTATAGACACTATTTCTCATATGTATTATTCAATTTGTGATTATTTATATTACCATAAATCTTTATTATATTAATATATAAGTCAATACATTATTCTTATTAGGTATTATAACATATCGATAATATTAATTTTATTATAATTTAAGCTTTGTTTAATAAATTTAATCTAACATAAAAAAATATTTGAATAAAATGATATTACAATATGTTTTATTATACTTAATTAAATACAATAATTATTTATACACGTGAATTTAGTTAAATACATTATTATTTTATATTTAAATAAGTATTTAACTGTTAATGGTGTGTGTGTATATGTATATATATAAAGGTAATGATATGTTGACCATATTATCAAATCTCGGATATAATTAAACCAATAAAATTTTTAATTAATTCTTGAAATTTAGAATATTTTGTAAATGTGTATATTATTTATTTTTTCTTTTATTTTGTTTATTTTATTTTTATATAACAAACTACATAATATAAAAAGTTGAGCTTGAGGATGCTTTATTCTTAACCCTTTGGAGTCAAAGGGAGTAGCACTAAGAGGTGTACTAGAAGACCAATTATAAAAAAATCAAACGGGGACCAATTACTGATAAGAATATTGAAGCAGGATGCCATAAATAAGACAATGAAGATATGAAAAAAGATGAAGAAAGAAGGAGAGATTACCTGACAGCCTTAATGGAGTCACAACAGGCTTAGAAGGAGGTTGGGGGAACAATGGTGGCATGGTGGAGCAGCATGATTGGCAGACCAGACGAAAACGGAGTGGACAATGAGTTACAGGCGAGGGTTTTCGCACACGTGAATTGGGGAAGAAGATATCTACGTGCAAATATATATTAAAATTTAGCATCAAATTATAAAATCTGATGCCAAATAAAAGTGAATAAATAAATTTACTGTTAAAATAACATCGGATACTAAACCAATACTAAAAAAACTATACTAAAAAATAGCATCAAACACAAATTTGATGTTAAAAAATTTTATTACAACCAACTAGCATCTGCTCATGAAATTTGATGCTAATTGCAAGCTTCTCAATTGCTTTGCTGCTAGAATAGCATCGGATACTTGGCTGATGTTAAAAAACTATCTGGAAAAAATAGCATCGGAAAAAATTTCAATGTTAAAATTTTATTAACACCACTTGGCATCAGAATGATGCTAAATGAAAGAAAATAAATTACTTTGCTACTGAAATAGAATTGAATACTTGGCCAATGCTAAAAACCTACGTGGAAAAAATAGCATCAAAAATAAATCTGATGTTACAATAATAGATAATTAAAAAAATATGCTAATTAAATTTCATTTAGCATCAGATACCAAACTGATGCTAAAGAATGAAATAGTTAAAAATAAATTAATAAGTCAATAAAAACTAGCATCGGAAAATAATCTGATATTATCAAATCAAATACAAAAATTACGAAATCAATTACAGGATAGCGTCGGTATATGCATCGAAATATATTATGATGCTATATACATATTAATATCATAAGATTATAATCGAATTATGTTTTTAAATAATGTCAGATGTTTATCGATGTTAAAATGAATTTTTTTTGGATATTAATCCAATATTTATTATTTTTTTAATTTTATTTTAAAACTAATTTGGTACGTATTAGTATTGAATTAAATTTGATGTTAATGTTCTGATTTTATTAACAATTTTTCTTATAATGCGTGAAGAGAACATAGAAGTTACAGTATCTTTTGCCAGGAAATTCCCATTAATTTTGTTCTGTAGATCGCTGGGAACAACTATCTAGGTGATAGCTGTGACGTTTCAGAAACTACAATCAAAGATTTCGTGAATTGCAGAGACACTAGCCCGAGGTTTCATTTGACGAGCATATAATATTTTTTCATTCCACGCGAACATAGATAAAAGGTGCACTAAAATTTACACGATTTTGCCTGCAAGGGATAGTGCAAGTGATAGATAGGCAGACTCTGTGCGGTTCTAATTAGTGGCCATGAGAAGTCTCTTGATCTTTATATTGGGATTGCACTCTTGAATTTACTCCATCAATATTATAAAACTAAATGTTCATCTGGGGTTTTTCAGTGTGATGTGGCTAGTAGCCCAAATGGCTAACTAGCTGACATTCAATTAGACTGAAAGGTGGAAATGAGTTGATTAGGCCAACCAATGTGCAGACAAAAGACTTGTAAAGACACCGACTAGGATGGGTTTTCCCGTTTAACCGAAGAAGAATTGACACCATTTTTCTTTCCCCAAGCACTGAGTTCCTGAACAAATCAACGTTTACCCATTTGAGAGCTACCCAGAAATTTTTCAGCACGGAGCCCGCGAGATTGGATTGGAGGAGATGTATGATATTACGGAAAGGACTGAGATATTATGTAAGAGATATAATCGGAATGCTCTGAGGAGTGGCATTATAATTATAGAAAACAATAAACCAGTAAAAAAAAAGAAGAATTTTTTTTTAAAATAATACTACCATCACATATCAAAAACCCACCGAACAATTAGTGCTGCCTGAGTAAACTGTGAATCCTACCCACATATCATTGTAAATTTCCAAAGTAAAATTGCCATACTTGAATTATATAATCGTATATGTTTTCTCCTCATCATAATAATTATGTATAAGCTTGGACACCAACCCTAATTGCATCTATGAAATTGGCGTGTGATGGATTTTTTTCAAGCTCTTAAATGGAAATAAATTATAATGCCCTGAACATGCGTCAACCATTCAACAGATACATTCACGATATGGAGCAGTACAATTATCACAGAAATCCAGTCTGTATATAATGAAGGAGAGCTACCTGTTCCAAAACATGAGCTGGCTTTCACAGGCAAAAAAAATTATGAAAAAAAAAAAAAATCGCTATTATATGACTATGACATGCATAAACTCTCCAATATTCAGCCATATAATTTCCTATTTCTTGACTTTAGATCAAAATGCTAAATAAAATTAAAACTTAATATACAAAAAGATAGAGTATATACATATGTATATAATGGAATAGAATCTTTCCATTTCTTGTTATATATTATAATTTAACCTACTAATATACACAAAAAATTCATGAAGCTAAGTCTAACTAAGAAAATACCACCATTTTTTCTTCCTTCTCAATCTCATTAATCTCAATCTCATGACACAAAGCAGATGAAGAACCTGAAGAAAAAGAAGGAACCACAGAAGAATAAGATGCGCCGGCAGCGGCAGCAACAACGGAAGAATTATTAGAAGCAAGAGCAACAAGAAGATCAACAAAAGCATCAATGATAAATCCATGATTTTTCTTGCGATTCACTTTCAAATACCATCCCAACAACTCTTCCAAGCACTCCCAATCTTTCAACCCATGAGTCTCCACCATCTCCTCCATTGATCTCCTGAAGTCAACATAAGGATCCTCAGACTCCATAGCTAAAACTACACTCTCTTTAAAAGGAAACCCTTCAGTTTTCGCCTTTTCGAGGATCGAACTAGTGTCACCAGGCTCAAAGAACAGCCGTTCTGATCTCGCCCCACGCACCACCATCTCCAACGACTCGCCATCAAACTCTTCAACGAGAGCTGATTCAGAGGAGAAGCTTCTCGCAGATGTAGATGAGTTTGTGAACCATGTTTCAGGAGTTTCAACACCGTCATTGTTATTAGCCAAAGGATCAAAGAAGACAGAATTGACAGTCTTGATAATATCGTCGTCTCCAGCAGCTCGGAAAGAAAGAGTCTTGGGATGCTTGCATGAAGGCCATTGAAGCCTGGTGGTTTCTTGGTGATGATTCTTAAAGAAAGAAGGGATCTTCATGAGAGTTAAAGGATTAGTCAGAGGGGATTGGTAGGTATAAATGTGAGAAAATGAGAGTTGAGGGAGAGCGAGAGGGAGAGATTTTTAAAGGAGAAGTGAGGGGACATGGAAAAGAAATGGGAATGGTAGGACCCGTAAGCTCTGTATTAAATGGAAGGCAAGTGAAATTCAATGTATTATTAAATGTGATCTCTTCCAACAATGCAATTATATTTTATTCAACTGTTTTTGTTGTTTTCTCAACACTTGTGACACATTATCTTCTCCTGTCCTCCTTCATTATAATACTCTCTTTTGGTTCCAACAATGTTAGCCATAGAATTTAGGGTTTTTCAGGTGATTAATAAAAAGATAACGGTAAGATTATAAGGTTAAATCTTCTATAGTAATTTGTTTTGTGAAATTAAAACATGTATTTAGGATTATAAAACATTTTAATAATGGTGGATGTATTTAATTTGTATCAAGCCATCTCATGAGAAAACTTTTAGTTTAAAATTTTGATAATAAAAAATGTTCTAAATTATAGAATTGGAATAATATGAGTGGACACTTATAAATTAAATAATCAATTCAAGTACCACAAGTTTCATATTATGCATAAAAAAATGAATGCTAAAAGTTTATTAACACTTTTAAGACATGATTTTCTTTTATCATCCTTCATCATAGCTTCTTTTGGTTTTTAATAATGTTGGGATTCGGTCATGGGTTTTCTTTAAAGTGGCTAAATTCTTAAATTATGATATAAAAAGGCAATATTAAAAATATTAATTTAAAGGGTTTAATTGTCTCTTTGAATAATTTTTGTTGTTGTTTTTTTTTTTTTGGTGACTATTTTACAAGATTTTTCCATGAATAAATTGATTTAGGTGATATTTCATATATTAACTTGTAACAATGTACTTATAATTTATATCTCAATTATTATTAATAGAAAATTATGTTTGTGAGGCAATGTTACAGGGGCGGCGGTAGAACTATAATCTACGTTTCTTGTATTAAATAAAAGAAAATTATAATGAGCCCTTGATGCAGTTACCTTTCTGTTGTGTACTCGTGATACTATTGAAAGGTCAAACGAAATTACGGCTTATTATGTACCCTTATTATTCCCTATTTCTTAAAATTACCGAGGACTTTATCATAGTACCTTGATCACCCCCCCCATTTTATACTCTACGCAGCAACTTTGTTAGAACGCATCTTCTACGGTGTCCTTTAGCCTGGAAGATGTCTATTTAGAAGAAGGTCTGAGTCATTTCAACTAGAATCAACCAATTACCAATACATGCAGAGAGATATCTCAGTTAATTATCTACCACAGACCAACTACACGAAAACACGAGTAGGTGTTTTAGTTTGAGACTATAAGAAAACCTCCATCAACAACAAAATTTATTCATAATTTATAACAGCTATTTTCTTATCTCTTTTTTATTAGGATATTTTTTATATTATAATATTTCTTTTAATTCAATTAGTATATAAAAAAAATTTTAAAGTCGTATTTGAATTAAAAATCTTCTAATTATATTAATCTAATTATTAATTCTCATAAGTCCTATAAATATAAATGAGTAATAAAAGAGAGAAAAAAAATATCGACATATATAAATATAGTAATATTACTTATTGTAATCACCTGTTATGTAATATATGTCATGTTAATAGCTACTTTATAGATGTAATTGTTCCAAAATTATCAAACTAAATCGAGAAAAATCTTGTATTTTATTTTTTTTTTTTTTCTTTTTATATTTAAATCATATCATAATAAATATCAGAGTCTAATTAAATTCTAATTGTTATTACCATAACATTTGCGAAAAACTTTGAATTATGAATTTTGGTGGGAATCTTGTCAACAACACAGATTATTGAATTTTAGACAAAATATTTTATCAATTTCCAACATTTGCTTTTTGTTTCATTTGTTTACTCGGTTAAGAATTAATCTATCAGTCTTAGATTACAAAAATAAAAACATTTGAAACCAAAATCTGATTCATTTTTGTTAAGGAGAATAGGTTTTGGGCACAAATAATAACCCTCTCCTTTTAATATATATATATATATATATATAGCTCACCCTTTATCATTAAATTAATTTGTATCTATAAATTATATGTAAAAAAATTTTTCACATCTTTATCATCATTCAAGAAGAAAGAGAAATATACTGTATTGATATGTGTAGATACTCAAACTACAAAGAAATGGAGAGACCAAGCAAAAAATATGAAAAGTAGAGGAGTTATTTATTTTTGTGCCTATAACCTCCATATTTGCCATTGGGATAAAACAATTGTATACAGAAGTTGGGGTTTTGGGTATGTTTGGGATGATTATAGTAATGGAAAATGAACCATTAAATTGCTTAAGAAAATGATGAAAAAAATATTAGTAGGAACATGGAATAATGAAGAGAGGCAGAATTCATGTGAGTTATTTAATAACATAAACTTGTCGTAGCTCACAAAGCAAAGAGAGTGCAAGATTGTGACTTCACATTTATATGGCTACTTTTCATTTCTAAATTTGCATGCTCTCCCTCTACTCTACATCAACTAAATTTAAATTATAAAGCATATTCCTTAGAGCATTTGATGGATCCGTTTATGAACCGATTTTTAGATAGTAATAAATCAGTTTACAATTAATAATAGATTGATTTAAAAGTTGATACAAACTTATACAATTCAATTGTTCATAAACGACATTTGTTATTGTAATAAAATATTATATATATATATACACACACTTTTGATACTAATTTTATATAAATATATCATATGCTATCATGTAATTAAAATATGATTAGATAATTTTAAGTTAAAAATAAATTATTATTCAATCATATGATGACATATCATATGAATACATAAAGAAATATTAAAAAATGTATATATAACATGTTTACTATTGTATTTTTAATTCTTTTACTATATATATTATAGTTTTTAACTTGTGTACTTATTAGGGGACAAACGGACGGTCAAGATTAATTTAATCAGTTGACAACTTTCAATAATTTATATGAGCAAAGTTTGTCCTGCCTGTCTTGTTTTATTGGTATAGAGGTAAAGGAGATGCTTGTATTTTCTTTTCCGACTACTTGTTACATTCTCCATGTGGATGGGCCCTTCAAGCATTTTTTTCCTTTTCTCATATGTTAGGTAGAGTAGTTAATACTACGATCCTTTCATTTCTCATGGCAAACTTGATTAAAGGACACTCTTTTCCCCAATTTCTTACCTACATACAAATCTTTGCGTGTTGCAATGGCGTTTATAAACAGACAGTGAGACATATTTAGGTTATTAAATTTCTCAAATTCCCCTGTGTTGCAAATTGACATTTAACTCCCATTTTAATTGTTATTTATCATTAAATATTCTTTAACCTCCTTCAAATTAATTTTTCATTTCATTGTTTCACTTTTTCTGTATTTTCTTTCTCAAGTTCAAAAATAATTCCAATCCTTCTCTCTCTCTCTCTCTCTCTCTCTCTCTCTCTCTCTCTCTATATATATATATATATATATGTTGCCCCACTGGTCTTTCAATAATTTTTTCTAAATCTAGTGGTAATTTCAGCAACTTACACCCATTTTGTGTTTTATTTTGGAACGAGAGAAACCTCCATGGCCTACTTTCTTGCCAAACACAAATTTCTGTCAGGAATATAATTAATTTGTTTATATATATTTATTTGTGCAATAGAAGTTACAGACTATACATGTGGTCCTAAGGCAACTAATTATGAAATTGATCATGAAAAGATAAATAAGTAGAACCTGCTGCCAAACAAAACATGATGGATGTGGATCCCCATAATATATAATAGAAAATTTAGCAACAATTTTAGTGAATCAAGAAGTTGGGTGTCATCAA
The DNA here is from genome assembly GCA_026122585.1 of Anacardium occidentale. Lineage (NCBI taxonomy): Eukaryota > Viridiplantae > Streptophyta > Magnoliopsida > Sapindales > Anacardiaceae > Anacardium > Anacardium occidentale. The sequence goes on along the minus strand of JAJEJH010000684.1, from coordinate 30,384 downwards.
ATAAATGGGTGGTGTCATTTTGTGCTTAAGACGAAAAACATGTGCGATCTTTGAATAGATTTAGGAGTTAGTTGAGACATTTCAATGTAAGTTTTTAGTAAGAGGTGAAGCCATATAAGGTCAGGTTTGGGCAGCATTACAGAATCCTTTTTCATCTTTTAGGTAAAATTTGTTATCTTGGCATAATTATGTCCATAAATAATGATTGTGTACTACTAATTACCTTGTTAGGAAAGAATATTTAATTTGGTGTGCAAATGCTGTTTTGTAATTGTCAGGGCCAAAAGTGGAAATAATACAATATCCACAATTATTCATGTCAAGGACTCAAAGATTAGAAAAAGATTCTTTCACATTGTGTAAGAATTAATCAAATACCCTAATCATCAGTGCATCTATTTGACATGGAAATTGAATAGAGACATTTCCCTTGTGGAAGATATATATATATATATATTTATTTTTTTTATGCAGGAAACCTTCATGTTTGATAAGCAGAAAGCTTCCAAAATTTCAAAAATTTGAAATTGTACTTCGCAAGGTTGTTATGATTTTATTGTATATATGAATGTAGAAGAATAAGATATTGGGTTCCCCTTAAGCATGGTCTCGAGTTCGAATCTTATGAATAGAATAACAAGTGTTGGGAGACCACCTATTAGTGTTTGATTCGACTTGACTCCAGAGTAGTCAGGGCTCAATGTGGTTTCTGGAGAAGGGGGGTCTAAGACCAAAAAAAAGGAATAAGATATTGCTTAGTCTATGAATTCTTTTCTGGATGTTTGTGCTACATGGTGGGCTTATTAACTTTGACGGTATAAAAGAAGGCAGGTATTTTCTCAAGGGTTTGCAAAATAAATTGATTTGGGCATTCTCTCTACTAACAATCCAACCGAGAAGATGAAAGCGTGCATGATTGAGATTTTACTGCTGAAGATCAATGGTTTATGAGCTAATTCGAACAGTTGTAGAAATCATTTATTTGTATGCGTGTTTGGTCCTTGTAACACATATATATTAGGCTGTTTTGAAAGCTTTTGGGTATGGGATTTGGGAAAAAAATGACTGTGAGGTTGGGGATATACAGTGAGAGGAGTATTTGTTTTCCTGTGAAGAAAAAAGGTGAATCGACAGGAGTTTTATAAACTTTCTTCTACCCAAACCTTGTTTAATTTGATTCATAATGTAATTATTCTTGCTGCTCTCTACAGAGGATGTACGTAATCACAATGATTACTGAACCATTATAAATAGTTATTTTTTTGTAGCACAGAAATTGAAGACTGAATCTGTCTTGATGCTAGGAAGTTTTCTCTCAGTTTGGGGTTTCTTATCACCTCTGTGTACTTTATCTCAAGAATAGTAACCGAATTAAATCCGAAAGAAGGCATCCCTATCCTCTTGCTGTGGCTTCTTCTTTTATTATTATGTACTTCCAACTACCCATTTTCGAATAGGTTTTAAATGGATGAATAATAAACTTTCACAAAAATCTCTGGATCGTTTTAATTGTTTATGTATGAAGTTTGCATCTAAATTTTAAAGAATGAATGATCTCATCTTAGGCCTTATGTCAATTTCTTGTTTAAATATCTTTTTCTTTGCATGCGTTTCTTGTAATATCTAGAATTTACATGAACAACATATATTATTATCGAAAGAAATTTCATATTCGTACCATATATAATAATAATCCATTATAAATTATGCATAGCAATGTTCAGTGACTAGCCGGCAGGTTTATTATATTTGAATGTACATGATATCTTCTAATAAATGTATAGTTCGTGGAAGAGAGATTCCTGGTGTCGGATTGAAGAAGATTTTGTGTGCTGTGATGATGGGAAAATGATTGAGGAGATGAAGTGGGCTTGTCTCCTTCCTACCCTCTTTATAATTGGAAGAAGCCATCTCTATGCATGCATTTTCCCTAGTTGACTCTTTATGATTAATGGCGGCTACCTTAACTAATAACCAAATATCTTTTCAACATAATCAGCTTGATCTTATTGTTTCTTCTTCAAGCTCTATAATGAACAGCTTTTGAAACTTATCCACCATTCACTTGGTCTCCTCTTTCCAACATCAAGCATTGTCATGCGTAATATTCGTAATCATAATCAAATTAATAATAATACACTTATCATCTTATTTTTAAATAACTAAAACATATTTATATATCGATTCTTGGTTTCCACGATGACATGGATGTCATCATATTTGGTGTTAACAAGAAACAAAGATAATTAAAAACAAAGAACAATCTAAAACATTCTGAATAATACATGAAATCTCATTGAATAAAATGAATTACAAAATTACTTGTATTCAACTAACAAAATCTTGTTAAGTAAGAAATCTTGATCAATTAGAGGTATCATTGTTCGATTTATATGCCAGCAAACACAAAATCTAGCATTTTGTACCATTGGATTGGATGGCTTTGTCATCCTTGTTATGTTGAAAGACGAAAAGCCCAAAGGCACTTGTAGCAAATACATCTTTCCTTAGTCGAAGAGAATGATAATCGGTACATTACTTGAGAAAAATGATTATGTGATTTTCTACTGAAACTCTTTTCGTTTCACTTAAGTGGCACCATGCAATATTTTATGTACCACTTATTAATAAAGCATAACTCACCATTTTTATCTTTTAAGAACCTCTACACCCTAAGTTAACCAAAATTCAATATTCTTGTCATCCTTCCTCAAACTAATTAAGAAATATTTTGTTTGTCAAGAAGAATATTGAGCTACCATTTTATTTCAGCAATTGCAAAACTACTACTTCTCAAATCACCATCCTTACAACTTGAATCTTATAACCAACAACTTTAACTTTAGCTACTTAAGAAATTAATGATTTTAAATCATTAACCGACAACTTTACAATTATTGTGGTTTCAACTTCTTTCTTGAATTTTATATTTTTGTACACATTAACAATTATTTGAAAGACAAATTCACCTAACACCTTTGCCCAAAAAGACATATATTCTCACCACAATTGCATAGTTAATATCCAACAAGAGTCATCTAAAAATGAAAAATTTAACAATGATCCACTAAACAACATGATCAAACACTTTCTTTCTAAGACAAAGCATATTTATCCACCACAACTTCATAACATCAACCATTCAAAAGCTCAACAATTATCCACCAAACTATATGAACAAACACTACCTCCCTAAAACAAAACATATTTATCCACCACAATTTCGTATCAAAAACCGTCAAAAAATTCAATAATTATCCACCAAACTACTTGTCAATAATTTTTAACTAACTTCTTCCTTAGCCTGAGTATGTTTACTGTAGATCTCTTTTGACTCTACAATATGATTTTGTGTAGGTTGTTCAACATATTCATTGATCTTAAGTTTGTCTCTAAGCACTCTAAACTTGTTAATGGACAATGGCTTAAGTACATCTACAATCTAGAATTCTAAGGGAAATACTAGACGTATAGAGTTTTGAAGGCCACTAGCTCTTTAATGTAATATACATCTATCTCAATGTATTTAGTTAAATTATGAAGCATATGATTATAAGCTAAAGAGCATGTACTTTGATCACACCAAAAAACAACTTGGAAACATGAATAGCCTAAATTTTAGTCAACAAATCCTTTAACCAAGCTAGTTTAATTAATATGTCACTAAGCGTTTTGTGTTATGCTTCAAATGAGGAAAGAGCGACTACATTTTATTTTCTAGAACTCCACTAAACTAAATTATTCCCAAAGAACACAAAGTAGCCAATAACTGACGTCCTATCACTTAATTTTCTAGTCTAATTAGCATCTTCATGAGTCTCTATAATCTTTATTTGTGAAGGCATAAACATCAGACCATGTCTTAAGGTCCCTTTCACATACCTAAGTATCTTTTTGCAAGCTTGACATTGTAGTAGTTGTTGGAGTTTTAAAAAATTGACTTAACTTGTTTGCAGGAAATAACAGATAAGCACTAGTCATTGTTAAGTATGGAAAGCTTTCAAGGTGCACATTATGGGATCTTCAAATAATGTGTTATCTCCTTGAAATAACTTCACTCCAACTACCATATGAATACTGTAAGAATTTGTATCTTGCATCTTAATTTTAAGCAACTGATATTTAGTTCAAAGCTTAAGAAATAACTAAGTTCAAGATTTTTTTTTCAAAGCAAACTACATAGTTTGCAACAAGCCTTTGAATGTATACCAAATTTGTTCCAATCACTAATATCATTAGCATAGATTAAGACATAAATTATGACTTCACTTGCCTTTAAAATGAAAAAGCTAGTGTCAGAAGTGGAGTTAAGAAAAACTTTAGGCAAAATAGCTTTTTTAAGTTTATCATACCAAGCTTTGGAAACTATTTTAGGTCATACAAAGCTTTTGTAAGTTTGCGTACAAAATTTGGTTTTAAGGATCTACAAACCCTTAAGGTTGGGACACACTAACTTCTTCTTCTGACTTCATTTAAGAAAACATTATTAATGTTTATTTGATGCATTGACTAGTTTTAAGCTAGGGCAAGTGACAATATAATCTTAATTGTTGTTGGTTTGATAAATAGACTAAAAGTCTCTAAATAATTTATGTTAGGAGTCTATTGAAATCCTTTAACAACCAACCTAGCTTTAAGCTTTTTTGTAAGGACCCATCAGCTCTAAACTTTGGTTTTAATACCCACTTATACCCTACAATATTCATATCTAGTGTTAGGGGTTTTGATTTCCAAGTTTGATTCTTTTGAATAGCAAGGAGTTCATACTTCATAGCTTAAGGCCAATTGGACTAGTTAAGGCTTCTGTAATAATTTGTGCCTTCTTTAAAGTTAAGAAAACACTTGAAAAGATTCTATGTATGGGTAATAAGCTAGTTTTTGACCTGGTTGCCATGGGGTACACAAAATTGACTTTTGTAGATTATGGTATAGTATCAATATGATGTAGTGAAACATTATCTATAGGTAGCATAACTTCTAGATTAATTGTGGAAAAGTTGACTGGAGTATTCTGAATTTCTATAGTTGATATCTAGTAGTAGGATTAGAATGGTTGAGTTTTTTTTTTTTTCATTTTGTTTTTAGTGTTGGTTCAATGTTTTCATATGAAATGAAAGGTAAAAATAGGCTAACAACAAAAACTAGTGTTTGTGGAAATGGTTATGGAGTTTCATAGGAGTTGACTGTAATGTTAAAGAGAGCAAGATTGTTGCTTCTCTCAAGAAAAATTAAATATGATAGTTCATCCCTTTAATGGGGTTTGAAAGCTTGTATTTATACCCCTAAAACTCTAACTATCACCGAATCTCACTATTATCATTGTTGATAATCGAGTCATAATGTTGAAGTTATTAAAGGCAAGGTTGTGTGACAAAAAATTGTAACAAAGACTAGAAAGAGACTAACTAGCATCATTGAGAAAGATTGTCATCAATATCAATTTAAGTAACTGAAGGCTAACAAAAGGTTTTATCGATGGGAGTCTACTATAAATCATTGAGAGAATAAGCTGAAAATGAAATTATCGAGACTTTGAGTGTGTTTGGAAGTTGAATCATCAATGGAGCTGGTTACTAGAAATGAGAATAGTGGCTAGGGTTTTGGTTGGCTCAAAAGAAGAGAGGTGAGAGTGAAAGGAAAGAAAATAAAAGAGTTTTTTATGCAATTTGGATATTTAAGCAGTTTTATAAATTTTGTTAATTCTAGGTTTCATGATAATTATGAAAAATGATATAGTATTGATAAAATGGGAATTTCATTTCTTAGCACTATTTCATGATTTTTTTTCATTAATAGAATTTTGTGTAAAAAATATTATTTATGCTATCGAAGTATGAAAAAGTGTTTTTAGACTAAATTTTGGGTGGGAAAAAGCGATTTACTATTGTAGTTTATAATACATTTTACAATATAAAACACAAAAACCATAATAAATGCAAACGAAAAAGTTCCATTAATATTTTTATAATTAAGAGAAATACAAAGCATTTAATATAAAAGATTACACAACAAAACCAAATATTTCTTTATTCCAACAACTGCTACAAGAACATATATAAAACAAAACTTACTACATAGTAACTGAAAAATTTTTTGAAAGAAAACTAATTGATTGTTGATCTTTAGGCTTGTTTCTCACGAAAGACATCAAGGAGAATTGAGGTTTGGCATTTTGGACATTTAGGATTAGCTTCAGAAACCATCACATACATGATGCAGTGAACACACCCCATCAAAATCAACGATGGCAAACTGTCCTCATCTTTTTTATTTGTGCTTTCACAATCTAGCTCTTGATTATCAATTATATTCAAGTCTAGTGACATGCAAGAACGTTGAGGTGATGATGATGAAAATGGCAATGAGTTTGATGATAATGGCAAAGATAACGATGATGATAAGGTGGAGGATGATGATGAGGGTGGAACCTGTGATTGATCTTTTGGGGATTCAGCTTTTGGTGAGTCTTGCCCCGAAAATGTTAGGGTTAGATTCAAGTCTAAACCATTTGTGCTCTTCTCACCATCATCATCAACATCCATAGGGCATCCACCTTCAACCTAAATAAGAAAAAAAGTTAATAATAAGATGTTAGTCAATTATTATACAATGAGATTTTTTTATAACCAAAAAAAAAAAACATAATTAAATTTCCAAATAAAATTTTGACTAAGAGACAAAATTTTATTTAATGCCTTTTTTTGAAAATTTGATAAGAGTTAAAGAAAGAATCTAAAAGAAAGAATTCTTTTGAAAGAACAGTTGCCAGTTACCATAATTTTTGAAAACCAACATATAGAAAAGAGCAAGATGAAGGGAGAGGTTAAATTTTATATCGGCAGTGTTTCAGGTAAACCTAGTGAAATGCTCGGCGGCAAACTTAGCTTTTTCCATACATAGACAATAGACAAAGATAAAGAAAAAAAATAAGAAGATAATAAATTTTTTATTGTTAGTGTTTCAGGTGAACCCTTTCACCTGTGAAATGTTCGACAAACCACATAACCTTACTCATGTATATATGTAGATGGAGATTAAAAAACAACAAAATAATAAGGTAAGCATCAGAATATAATTGTTTAAAAAACCAAAACATTATATTATGTGTAGGATGAATGAGATTAAGAATGTCACCGTATTGGTGTCATTGCAAATAAGAGACTGATTATATTTAGTTTCGTGGAGTCGGATTATATACAGGATGATTGAGATCAAAATATTGACGAAGCTTTCGGTGGATTTGCTTCATGCGTTGATTGTCAACCTCATTCTCTTGATTTTGGTTTGGCTTTTGAGAAATTTGTGAAGCCATAACAGCAAGAACCAGCGAGGTTAGTGTTATAATTCTATATATTTATAGGAGAAGCAACAATATGTAGATACTAAATGAGCGAATCAAGTTTTCAAGTGTAATTAATGATTCCTAACAACCATTAAATTTATTAGATCAAAATAGTTATTGTCATAAAAATTTTTAAATGGTAATTTTGGGGTTCTCACTAAAACTATGGGCAAAGATGGGCAGGAAATGCCTGATACACTCGGGATTATATTGAGGGAAATGGCAATTGGAAAGGTATCGGAAATGTAATTTACTTCATAATAAAAATGAAAAATGCATATTAATTAATTAACAAGATGCCAAAAGAACAAAGTTCACAGTAACCGTTGTATTTATGAAATAAAACAAGCACAACAAATTTCCACTTCTGCAAGGAGGCCCTCAATCTGATTTTGTTTACATATCTTTTATAGAAACAACTACTTTTTCCACCTTTATTTCACTTATGATCCAAATGAAGGTTCTAATACTAGAAAATCCATCCCTTAATCAAATTATAATTCTGAAATAAAATATTTTACCAAGAGGAAAATGAATTATTCATTCTGCCCTAATTTGTATTCTACTTTTACATGGGTCAGCGTCTCTTAAAACCAAGGGATATATTCTGATACTTTAAATTACATCTAGACACAACCCTAAAGGGGTTAAATGTAATTATTTCATCATTTTATGTTATACATAAATTACAGATAATACTGTATAATCAACCATAAAGAAAATATTACGTATCATATTTATGTGACTGAATAAGATTAAACCATTCCATAAATTTATTGTAATCCAGTTAAAGATTGGAATGGTACAATGGTTAATCACGCCCAACTATATCTGACTGGATACATTTTTCTTAAGTTACATTTATTGCTATTTAATGTGTACAAGCTTGAAAATCCAGGTTATAAACAAATATTAACATCATGATTCTTTGCATTGTGGCCATAATTAGTAGGGTTAAGATTGTCTTTCTCATGTAGTCATAGATGATGCAAAGTATCCAAGACCTGCCATGTTGGTCAGGTTTTTTGCCGTCACATTTAAGTGGTGGCTTACCTTGTCAAAATTATCCTTAAAAATGATTATTACAAATTTGAGAAAAATATCCAAGTAAAGAGTTAGCTTAGATATATAACTAATTCAATAAATTACCTATACAGAAAACATCCAAATTTTAGGAAATTCTTTGAACTTCCTAGATTTTTTTATTGTTTAAAAAATATATGCTTTTTTATATCGTTTATATTCTTATGAACTTAGCATAATTTTAAACAAGAAAAATTAATTAAAATATGAACCATTTGGAGAGGATGTACGTATAAAATTGACCAAATTTTAATGGTTATCCCAATATGAGTAAAACTCAATTAAATAATTAAAAAAAACCCTCACCTCATTTTAGAAAAAAATATATATATTTTTAATAAAACAAACACTCCGATTGAGTTTTATAAGTTCAAAAAATATAATTAATTTTTATGTATCACTTAAAGTAATTGGGGCTATGCTTTCAACTTTTTTATATAAATACTCAACACTTAAGTTTGAAAGATAAAATAATGTCAGATTACAAAAGAGATAAAGACCTAACCGTTAAGAAAAATATCAAGGACAATTTTATTATGATTGAATAGATATATAAGTCAAAAGAAATTGTGATCTATATGAAAAACATATATAAAATTGAAATATTATATAAGCAAGTATAATAAGCAAAAAAACTAGATAGTTAATGCATTGAGAAATATGCATGAGGAATCATTCATATTTTTATCTGAGTAATGTTACAATTTAGCATTGTATAACCTTAGAATTGTTACACATATTAGAACAAATGAAATGTAACGACTTATATATTTTACATTAACGAGTTGCTCTAAACAGGCATTTTAGAGTAACATTCGTCTAATTATCTGCATTTATAATGTCTTCTTAAAGAATAAATATCTCGAAATTTTATTTATCGTTATGGTCAATGGTGACAATAATTAGATTTATTCATAAGCTTTTAAAGCAAAGTAAGGGAGTGTGTTGGTCATGTGTTAGAGTTGGTAATAATTTCATATCGACACCCCAAGACTATAGTAGCGGTAGTTAACATCTTCTCACATACACGCCATGGTTAGTGTTATCACCTTGAGGTAAACATGCAAGTTAAATATAAAAGAACAAAGTAAATTGAGAGGGCAAGGGCACATTTATGAGGTATGCGGTATAACATCATAACTAAAACCATTGTTGAGTTATTTAATGTACTAGCAAGAAATGCTAAAGGCTTGTCAATTATCATGCTTGTTGAGTTTATTCGAGGAACTCTACAGAGATTGTTTTACAAGAGAAAAAACAATATTTGTATGCATAACATAATCTCGTTCTCCATCACTAATTTTTCATTAACTTATAATTACTCTCTATTCTAACAATTTCATTGTCAATCTAAATTATGGTTGTTTCTACCAATTACTTGACTCTTTAAGTTAAGAATAAAACCACGAGTCATGATCAAAATCTGCAAATATGATTTTTAATCCAATCACTATATACCAGTATGAGGTTTTAAGTAATGACAAAACCATATTAGTCAACTAAGTAAAACTTATTCATGTTAAAAAAATTAACTTTTCCAAATTCTTTACATTCACATCATCATTTTAGAAAGAGTAACAAACCTTTCAAATTGCTTTTAGTGGGTGCAATCATATGACACCAATGTGATCTATTAAGCAGTTTATGTCAAAAGTATCAATATAATGAGGGATCAATCAGATTAGATTCATTTAGATAATGTTCGAGTTATTTTTTTAGCTATGATCAATAAGCAAAAGTATTTCTTCGTAAGAGGGGGTTTTTCCAATTTTCCTTATATTAAGCCTCCATGTGCACCATATTGATACGAGTTAAATCCATCAAGATGATCAACAAGCTAAAGCAACTCCTTATGACTTTTTGGTTATCAGCATTTGGAGTTTGACGTTAAGCAATACAATAATGTTATTTTTACAATGTTTTTGTCATCCAGCACATAATCTTTGTCCTCAAAGATTGTCATACATCCCTATGGCTAATTAACATCATATTATTGAAGTAGGTCTCATGTATCCTTCGTTTAAATGAGATGAGAGTGTAATGCTCCATATCAATTCAATACTTGAAGCATAATCTGATCATGAAAGTGAACTCAAACAGGTTAAATCGAACATCAATATTGCTCAATTTAAACCAAAACTCCTTACTTAAGTTTGCCCTTATAACTCCTGTAATAACACAGGGTGTGTCATTACTTCACTAAGTCAATATTCTTCCTACTCAAAAAACTTTCCAAGACACAATTTTGAAAAATTTCTCTCTTTTTTT